>CM046863.1:53425478-53567421 GCA_025617745.1 Heliocidaris erythrogramma | reverse complement strand
GGTAGGTTTACAATTGTATAAGCTCTTAAACACTCAAAACGACACTATTTATCAAGGTATAACATCTTAAAGGAAGGGTATTACATTTTAGCTTGATCTCTAGAACAATCGTGTAGTATACGTTGAAATGATTTTGATATTAATTGCAATATTTCGTAAGGTAATTGTAAATTTAAACATTCTAGCAGAACGTAAACTGCTGCCTGAACTTTGCGTTTCTAGATTGATATTTCGCATATAAATTCTTGAATGATAGTTTTATTTACAGCCTTTACTGACTGACAATGGTGACAATGGTGACAATACATGATACAAACTAGCAAATACATATACGGTTGACCAAGAGATGGGAGGACAGAGATGTAGTATATGCGGTGAAATGATTTTGATATTAATTGCAATATTTCGTAAGGTAATTTGTAAAATTTAAACATTCAAGCAGAACGTAAACTGCTTCCTGAATTTTACGTTTCTAGATTAATATTTCGCATGTAAATTGTTGAAGGATAGTGTTTTTTTTTTACAGCCTTTACTGACTGACAATGGTGACAATGGTGAAAATACATGAGACAAACTAGTAAATACATATACGGTTGAGCAAGAGATGGGAGGACAGAGACACCGACAATAATCCATTATTCTCTTTATACTGACCTCCAAAATTAAATGTGTTAGGTTTACCAAAATCAGCTGTACCTGCTAGAATACATGCTTGTTTTGTAACAGCATGTTTTCCCTGTTTGTCAGTGTTCAATCTACGACTGTTTTATTTATATCAATATTACAAAACCTGTTCCATTGAAAATACTGACTTGATTCCAGGCAGTGGTTGTCAAAGTTGAATGGGTTATCACATAATCACTATTTTAAGACCGTTTTAGATGCACCATGGACGGAGACCCAACGCCTAAAAATTTTGCACTGGAATACCTATCTTTTGAAAAGCCAGATATTCTAGGTCAGTCCGCCACTGATGTTGTTGTGTTACAACGGATTAATTCAATCCAGAATATCTCAGTAATAAAATTATTTCTGAAACTACAAATCCAAGCCAACTCTCTATCAATGTTGATTAATTATAAAAATAACTTAAATTCTAAAAAAAATTCTATTAAATTCTAAAAGAGAAAAAAAATCATTCATGAAAAACTTGTATGTCCGGTCGGACAGATAACTACTTCTTAGATTGCCCTTACTTTCCTACCCACTAGAAGAAAAGGGACATTCGACTTTGTCTTAGACCATATAGGTGTATCAAGAAACACACATTACACTCAAATTAATAGTTAAGACTGTTTACACCTTTAATGCTGTGTCTGAGATTATATTGATCAAATATACCTTGTACTGAGAGGCTCCAGTTGAAAGTATGGATTCTCTGAGGTGACTGGCATAGCACCATATTCTGAGAGGCGCAGCCCCGAAGAAAATGGTAACTAAAGCCACCGAAAATCCATAATTTGAACTGGTGCCTCGAAAAGAGTTCTTGGCATATTTTTATTTATATCCTACAAGAGTAAGCCTAGATTGATACAAAATAAACACTAAATTAAGAATCAGAGTAACCTACATGCACTAGCTGAGAGGCTCCTCACGCGCAAACATTATCGCGATACATTTTCGCGATATCGATAGCTTCGAAATATCCAGGATAACAAAAAAGTGATGTCAAAATATTGGTATAGCGTAAAATATACGGAGGTCTGCCGTCACGCGATATCCATTTTTTTTTTTATGGTGAAAGTATCTTACGTCACGTGTGATATTCCTGGCCGATCATTGCAGGGGAATTTTATGATGTAGGGCATAAAATATTATATTTTGACTGTGCCCGCGTTGTCACATATCAGTGGTTAAGGATAGAGCATTTATTTTTAATCACACATTGCTCCATCAGAACTATGTTTGTGGTATTCAATTTATGTCCATGTTTAGAACACGAACCAACATTCTAAAAGTCTAGTAATAGTCATACGCTACCATTTACATTTTTATAAATGCAATGTATTATTATTATTATTATTACAGTATGGTGCTGTTCACGAATAAGAGCGATTTAATTGTTACTAAGCAATGAAGTCTCTAAATTGCCAACGCAGTGTAAAATATATAATCACTATTTTAGTATAATAATTGGCAATTTTTCAATTTTCAAATTTTCATTAACATTAACTATACGTTTATATTAATTTTCGCATTATCTAAGAGTGGAAAATAAAGAATAATGGTTGCCAATTTGAGGAGGGAAAACTGATTAATTCAAACCATAAGAAAACTCTGAACTGATATTGGTTAACATAAGACAATAGTAATAAAAGGAAAAACAGAAACACAAAGGACTAAAACTTATTTTTACTTTTCAATAATTTTCATACCTGTAGTTAAGTACAGGAAGAATAATCGGTATTATTAGAAAGTGTAAAAAATGTGCTGCAGCTTTTGCACACACCATTTTGTAATATACAAGATATGATTAAATAGATACAATCGTTTGAAAAACAAGCAATATTCGTGTTTCGGAAAAATCCCTTAGCAAGCAAAAAACAGGAAGCGTAAACATCTTCTTATTACACGGATATCAGCTTGTATTTTTCGTGAGAGAACACTTTAAAATTTGCATTGCCGTAAATTTGAAGATATTCTTTTTGAGAAAGAACTGTTTTCTTTCTTTTTTCACTACACGGCAAAGAAGTGACCATGCTAATCGAATTCATTGGATTGCCTTGATTTATTCTAATACCATTAGCTAATGACTTTATAACGTAGACAGCAAAAAGAAAATGTTCAAATTACTTTAGCAAATTAAGTAGAGTGCACTTGATTTCCTGGATCTGAAGAGATGCCTTTGTGGTGTCTACTTTAAGTAGTGCATGTAAGATGTCAAAATTAATTCTTTATTGAGATAACTGACTTTTAAAATGTGTAAAAACGGTCGATTTTGTAGGTGTACAGACGTTCTCGTATACTACAACAAACTAACACTCACACACACGCACGCATACTTTTAAATCTGAAAATATATGTGTCAACAAAAGAGGAGTTTTGTTTGACTGTATGGGACTTTGAAGATGGTATCATTTTCCTCATAAAGAGGAGAGCCAAGGTGAGAAAAATCGATGAGTCACAAGCTGCGCAGTCTATATATTTTATACTGCTATATCTTCAAATTAAATTGGCAATTGCGTCAGGGCTTAAAATTTTCTACTCTTTGATGAATAGCCAAATTTGCCGCTCTACTTTCAGTAATATATTCCTAAAGATTCCTCTTTGAGACATGCTGATATATACCCTCTCACGCCTAAATGAAAATTGGAGTGGGCTAAAGATATCAAATACAGACTGGAAATATCTAATTTCTTGACAAGGACCTGATTCATTTCAATGCTTCTAACGACTTGACTTTTTTGATTGTTAGGAATTCTGCCAGTAAATCTGAATAAAGGAGGAGTTCACTAACCTCTGGTGGAGGGGGTGGTAAGACATATACTCTCATTTTGACATCATACATTGACAGACTCGGTAACCGGCAACGACTCCTTGAAACTAATCATGCATGCTATAATGTCTTAAACCCACCATCTCTCTCTTTCGCTCTCTTTATATTTATCTTACTCTCTCAGTATTCTATCTCCTTATTTCACTTTCTTTCTTACCCCTTTCTCTCTCTCCCTCTCTCTCCATTTCTCAACTTTTCTCTCACTCTTTGTACTTCCCCCTAGGACAAAGACCAAAGTTCTTTGCAAAGAACAGTCGGCAAATTTAGGGAATTTCCGAGTCAGCAACTCAATCTGACGATCATTAACCAAATGAACAGTGACTCTGCTTTGGGCAGAAAAAACTGTCTCCTATTTTTCTCTGAAATTTGACTTTGCTGTGCAAGGGAACCGGATATCATGTTTATTAGTGACGAGTCATCAACCCCATACGAAGTGATACGATTCCGATGCAGTGATCTGTACCTAATATTCTGCACCAAGAAACCATGCATGATTTCACGCTCCGATGTTTTGCCGCGAAAACATGATAATAATAATAATAATAATATACATAACATTTATATTGCGTATAATACAATGTTTCTAAGCGCCGAAGTAGTATTATTACCCTGGCTTTAGCCCAGCTGCCCTATAAGGCGCTGAAAGCATTCAAGAAATAAATTCCTACCAGTTACCCATTTACTACACAGTAATGGGGTGTTTGCAAGAAAGTTGCAATCAATTGCAAATTGTAGAGCAAATTAGAACAACTATGCTGAATGGTTCAGGGTCTGCCCATTCATGAAGATGCGCTTGCAACAATGATTTTGATTGGTCAGTACCGATCAGTTGCAACTTGCAATCAATCGCAACTTTCTTGCAACACCCCATCAGAGTGGCAAATGTAGATTAATGTCTTGCCAAAGGACATTAGTGCCGCGGCGGGACTCGACCATGAAATAAAACAGTCGGTGTTAGGTTTTGACCTCCAACATTTTTTAAAGTAGTTCGGTAGCCGGTGTTTTATTTTTGCCAAACATCGTCTTGTAAATTAAACATAGCTCGGCCATCGGTGTTTAATTCACTTACAAATTTCCATTCACGAGTCTACACCCTTAGGGATTAAGAAATGTCACGTTCGGTGTTAATGTTGGTGTTGCTAGCTATGGGACATTTTGGTGATTAAGTCGAGAGAAATTTAGTCAGTAGGAGTCAATCGTAGAGTAATTTTACAGACACAAGAAAGCATATTCATATACTAGTAAGCCTGAATTTAAATGGAGACCAACCTTTACTCTAACGTACTAGACCTAGATCGCATGGGACAGTACTAATTTTGCTTTTTGTGGGGCTGGAGGGGTTAAATGAAAATTCCTATCTAATTTTCTTATTAAATAATATTTGTAAATATGACGTTAGATTTTCCTTAGTAAAAAACTAAGTGAATCCATATTATTAGAGGTCGCTCTAAATCAACATTCGCAATACAAACGTCATGAAACTTCAATCTTTAGCCGATGGCGAAATTTGGCTGTTATCCAGCGTCTAGCTTCATGGACTCCCGCAGCAATGTTTGCTGCAAGCGAGCAACTTGAGAAAAGTTGAATCTAAACTTATTGTTTCGATCAAGGATATCAATTTCTTGTAAGTTTCTTCCCGCACTCTAATGAGGATTGTTTTTGGACCTATTGGACTACTCGTATAATTTTACGATATTCTAGACTAATAATTCAATAGTTAAAAACAAAACGGTGGTGACTCCATTGCAGTGTAAAGGCTATCGATCCGCTCTGTTAAGATATCAATATCGGGTCCTTAATCTGAACAACGGGTTTAGATCTCGATTTTAGCAAAATATTTGTCTCTAAAAAACACCACACCAATTGCGAAATCACCCAATGGGCGCAATACCTTTAGTTAGCATTGAAATGGGCAAAATATATATCTAAAGTTTGATATCTACGTCTTTTAATTAAGAAATGGGGAATAGTCATTGGGCTTTTTCTAAATTACAGATTCAAGACGCGTTTGAAAAACATATAATAATAATAATAATAATAATAATAAACCGTTCTTGTATAGCCCATATCACATTATGATATAACGTCCCTATGCGCTTCCAAAGGGTTTGGATATTAGTACCCTGGCTTTAGCTTCGGCAGCCGTAATCAGCGCACAGTGCATTTCAAGGAATAAATCCTGCCAGGTACCCATTTAACACCTGGTGTAGAGTGGCAAATGTGGATTAATGTCTTGCGAAAAGACGCTAGTGCCGAGCTGAGATTCGAACTTGAGAGTCAAGTGAATGAACCACTATACCACGTCACCTCCATGTGCCTGTCTTTATATTATATTACAAAGACAGGCACATTCGCTTTTCCTTGCGGCACATTTGTTATAATGAAATTAAGAAGAAGCATTAATATCGATTTATTCCATGAGCGAAATGGATATAGACCATAAGAACACGAGAGAGTGATATACTATGAATGATTGAGATGATCATCCTACTAAAAAAGTATTGCATTTCGACTTTTTCTTTCCTCCGAATTCGGAGCAATTTCATTAAAGACGGCATTAAAGACGATTTATACAACCATTATTTAGGCCCATGAAGACGATACAGGCGGACTCAGTATTCGATGACTTTTTTGCTGATAACAATCATTGAAACTCATTCGATTACAGTTTCCTACCTTTTGCATTAGCTGGAAAATTAAATCAACTGCTTTTTATTTCACATTATATATATATATATAAAATATATAAAACGACTATAATGTTACCGCAGACAATTCAAGTGGCTTACGTAGCTTACCCAGCATGAATATAGTGTGAAGCCCCCCCCCCCCCCCCCCCCCCAACCCTCATACCTTGTTTGAACGGAAAACGAATAAACATTGGGTCCGGCTGCCCAAATACATGTCAATTTATCACCACCCCACCCCCAACCTCACTGTACATATGCCACTGTACTTGACATAACTGTTTCAATATGATTCGTGCACGGACAGACAGGGCTGTTGTATTAACCAGACATATTGACAGATCAATGGTAATTTCAAATGAAGAGGATGACATATCAAGTTCTCATGAATTTGAACGTGCATTGTACATACATGTGTAGAAATAATTATCACGTGTTCTATTTTTCATTTCATCTGTATTTACTATATTTGACTAATGTCTTTTTCTATTGGATAATGACAATTTACTGAATTACTATTTTCTAATTTAAGTGTAATATTAGGTTTTTAGTGTAAATTCTTATCGCCTTCTTTAGAAATGACGGGTTGTGTTAAAGACATATGTATATGGAATCGCTTATCTTAAAGTATGGCATAATGAGCCTATAAATTGTCTTTTATATTTGTCCTGGTCCGTCTGTATCTTTTTTTCGTCCCTTCGTCTTTTCTACTTTCTTCACCACCGCTTCACCCCTATCTTGTTTGTTCATCTTCTCAACGCCCATGTACAGTTTGATAAGCAAAAGGGCCCCGTTTCATAAAACCTGTTATCAATAACAAATCACAATTACTGTTATAAGCTAGTGAAATCTTTAATCTGATTTGATGAGACCAAATTTGTCACAGAAATGGAGCAGTTGTTATTGATAACAAATTTTTATGAAACAGGGTCAAACCGTCGGCTAATGAATAGGAAAAGAATATGCAGTTCCACAACTCTCCTAACAGTTAGTTTACCTTTCATGTTAAGTAATAAGACAGAAAAATAATATATGTTTGTTTAAGTCAAATTGTTCATAAATAAAATTGTATTTTGCCTTTTTTTGTGACGCAGGTTATATGTGTGAGATTAAAAATTTCATTTTTTTTTTTCTATCGGCAAGATAAATCCTTTTAGTGGGATCGACCTTCGTGGCGGATCCAGGGAAGAAAGTTGCCCAAATACGAAATATGTCTATACTAAGTACAAGCATGTCCCCCCCCCCCCCCCCCCCCCCCTCTCACTCTCGAATGCGATCAACTTTTTTTTTTGTTAATCCATTTTTTCATATTTTTTGTTGCTTGCTTGTCAAATATTTCGGGCACATGCATATCCGCTGTCAAAGAATCCTATCATATTGTGACATCGGTTGAAACTGTATATGGCCTTTAAACTTGATTATAATCGTATACTTGAAACACTTTGTTTTATCAATGAAACAGAGCAAATAAAACGTACTTACATTAATGCATTGATCGCCATGTTGAAATATGATGTATATTTATTTTTGCCATACAGAATTCCTCTTGGACGTTTTTGGCAGTTACAGTTTCAACAGTAGCTCAATGACAGTTCGTTGCTCACAGCGTGTGATTTTAATCTATGTTGTACTGGCGTATCCAAAATAAAAGGAAAAACAATACCTTAAATTTAGGTTAATCGGATTGAATGTTATTTCCGACTGTTGCCATGGCAAACCGTGACGTTAAGAAGGTATAATGATTGTTATGATGAAGATGAAGAATGGAAGAGAGGAAGGATGAAAGAGGCGGTCTTGGAAATGGATGAATTTATAAAGGAGAGAGTGGGCTTGATAGGATTATGGTGGTTTATTTGTAATGCGTGACGAAACAATGAATATTTTTAAAAGAGTTGCTTGATATATAGATGTCATAGGAATAAAATTGTGCGAGATTGTGAGAAGGAGGGGGAGGATGACAGAAGAATACACTATTGGCATGAATGGATTGATTATAAACTGGAAGTAAGGATCTATCAAGGAATGACACACTACAAAAATAGTAAGAGCCTGGAAGAAGGGTGAATATAAATCGAATTTAAGATGTTGGCTTTCAATAATAGAGAGAGAGAGAGAGAGAAGAGAGATGGCGGAAGAGAAAGTGTGGGAGCCATCTAGCGAGAGGGCGAGGTGAATTAAAGAGTGGGCATTTAAATTCAGTTATAATGATAATGAATGTAGCATTTCAAATGACTTGGTATAACCTAATATTAATCCATACGGGACTTAGATGTGGATCTCATCAATTGTGCACATAGTATTTGTACATGAGAGTGATTTGAAAAATAAATCCATTTTGAGTTACTCAACAGCGAAAAAAGGAGAAAGAGAAAGAGAAAGGAAACAGAGAATTATGAAATATAAAATGTGCTTATTTATATCAAAGAATATAAAAAGAGGATTTGGACATTTGCATTTGTCCTGTCTCACAAAGATCAACAATCACAGAACACGATTCTCATTTTAGTAATTCCTAGAAGTTGCAGAATGCGTGGCACTAGAATTTGCGAAACTTATACAAAAGCTTCGTGAAGATTTTCTACACAAACGATGTATTTAATTATACTTCATATAACATTACATCCTGTCTGAGAACCATACAAATAGAATTTATTGTTACCCTGTTTACTTTAGCAAACTTTAGCATGCCCTCCAAATAAAAATGATACTGCTGGAAGATGTCTATGTTTACATTTTACTTTTTCTAAGAATCTGCACAAAACGAGGTCTCCTCGTTTTCGTATGTGCAACAGAGGATATCTAATGTACTCACTCCGAAATTATAGTTCAGTACATTAATATTCCACATCCGACACTTTGGCGTCAGTGACCAACCGAAAAGCCATACTGAATTCGATAGATAAAGAACCAAATCATGATCGGTGGCGCTTTTTGTTTGTTCAAGAATGCATTAAATACTTAAGATTTTCCACATATCTACCCGCAATTTCGCCCACACAATCACCCCACGCACGAGTAAAGAACGTTCTACATAATTATTTAGTGCAAGACGGTAATTTTTAGTTTACGTAAAAATTCTCTTATTTCCTGTATCCACTAATCATTCATTAGTCTTTTTTTTATATCCTTTAATATTCTTTGTTTTATACACTTACTTTTGATTAATGTTTATGAGCTACAATTACAATCGTTTTATTTTACCATCATTTCTCTCTTAACTCTTTTAACATTTTTTTGATATCATCTTTATCTGTGACTCTATGATTCCCGAATCCCCCCACATCTCTCTCTCTCCCTCTCCCTCTCCCTCTCTCTTCCCTCTCTGCCCCAATCTCCAACTTTTTTTATTTTTGCCCTCTCTCTATATCTCCCTCTCCCTCGTGCATATCATCTCTTTTTAACTTTCGCTTCCCTATAAGTATAATCAGAGAGATGAGAAGAGGAAGTAGTAGAAGATATACACAGGAACAAGAAGAGGGAAAAAGATGGCATATTCCAGGAGGTTTAGCTTGATCCTCGCTTTCATCGTGATAAGCACACGGGCGAGACGAGGTTAAGCTAAAATAAAGAAAAAACAGTGTCTCTTGTGAGACCTACATCTCACAGCCGATCTCAACACCCATAACAATACCTCACTGATTGCACAACACTTGCGATATCACTACCTGTTTTCCTTAATGATCTCTTGAGAGTAAAAGTGGTTGCCCCAAATTAAGTGTTCGCGGATCGGCTCATGTTTCGTGAGTGATTTTTCTTTATACGTGTTGTCTTCGTCACCCGATAAAGCTAAATCTAATCTTGATTTCTGAGAATGCGAGAAGCTGGCTTACAGTAATTCTGTTGATCATGAATTTGTTAGATGGGTGGTTCGGACCAGTAAAACATGAACCAACTTATGAAATCTCACTGGAAATCATATTTATTGATAAACACAACTCGTATTTCACTTCACTTCGATTCAAGGTTTATTAGAACATATCGTCGCATGTCTAAATTGAGCTAGTTGTGCAAAGAAAAACATGCAGAATTACAATAGAAATATGTTTATAAATGAAATCCAAAACAGAAGGACATAACAAATATTTGTACATATCATAATTATGAGACCGTGTGTTATGAGCATCGATGAGGAATACTAAGTAGATCTTCTTTTTCCTCAGTACCGTACCCCTTATTTATTTCCCACTAAAATAATATTGGTTGTCTTCAAATGATATTCCAATCAATTTAAAAATCATAGCTAAATTCTTCCACTTCAGGTGTAAAATCAATTTTGTTCTGTGACCATTTTTTTTTCTCAGTCATTACCAGAACTCAAAAAAATACTTTAACAGCCTGTTCAGGAGTTACCTAATTACACTTGAGAACAAAGACCTTTTTAAAAATTATTTTGCACATTGTTTAAGTCCATTATTGAATGCGATACTTGATGAAACCCGTAGCCAATGTAAAAAAAAAAGAGCGGCAGGGTTGTGTGTCTGCACTACTTTTATGCGCAAGCTCTGCTTAGACAATCGCCAACCCACACGTTTCCCCCGAGGTCGACGAAAACAGGTTTTCAAAATCGAAGCGAATGACTCGACCTAATCGTCGTACGATCAAAGTTTGCCATGTCGTCATCGAAATCATGAAGACGATTTCCCCACAGATTACGTGCACGGGCTCGATATTGATCTCCGTAACATCACCCTCATTGCAATCGATCTCCAGTTCTTAGAAGAAAAAGGGCGAAGGTAGAAAACATGGGGAGATATCGATATCTGTTCCATTTCGGCCAGGGAAATCGAAGTAATGAAAAGAACATGAGTTATTTCGAGCCTCATTCTTTTTTCAAGTTAATCAAACAATTTGTTACCTTTCTTTGTGTAAGAAATGTTTTGTCATAAAGCAATATGATACTGTGACAATATACTTCATTAAAATATCAGCTTTAAGCTAAAACAACTGGGTCATCATTTCTTTTCTTGAAACTATAAATGACATCTACTCCAATTCATAATGTTTATAGATTGTTACTGGTTAAAATTTCTAACCATCAACATTTTTTTACATTTTTTCTCTTATTCTTCCATAACAATGTATACCTTCATATTATTCGTTTCTTTAAACTTAATTTTTCCTATTTTTTTATTCGTCACTCTTCCTGCTGGCGGTTTTGAAATATATGTATGTTTGATGTATTTTTCCTTCTTCTGAACCCCACCCCTCTCTCTCTCTCTCTCTCACACACACACACACACATACATAATACCCCCACACACTCTCTCTCTCTCTCTATATATATATATATCTGTAATTTTTAATCTCTAACTCTTATTATTCCTAGCTTTTCTGTCCGTTTTTACCCCTTTTATTAATAATTCCTCAGTTTTCAAAAAATAGGTTATGCGATGTGTTCACTGGGATAATAATGCAGAGTAGACAGGCAAATGGCTTTGACTACCTGAATCAAACTGGGTAACATGAACTGAAGTATTAACAAAAACAGCAAAATATACATTTATAGGTACAACGTGCTTTCATCTTTAAGGAATAGACCTACAATCTTCAAAATTTAAAGTGTTCCAACTTTGTAAATGAAGGAAATGCTTTTGACCCTATTCACCTCAACGAGTTACCTATGTCACCCCAGTGAAAAACATCGGATCGGTCATTACTGCTTTCCCTCCCGGTAAGTTAGGGGTCAAGTGACTTTAATGAGAGGGTTCTAGACCCATAAAAAGAGGACGTGCTCGTCAAGTCGATACATCGTCTAGTGTAATTGACCCGCCTACCTGTACAAACAGGCTATATGAATCGGGGAGCTGTCGAAGGGCAAAATGTGTCTGTTCTAGTTATGCAAAGTTGGGGCGCATGCTCATGCAGGTTTTCGTGGAAAGAATAAGCATGGAGATTCACTCATAATGCATGGGAAAGGAAAGGAAAGAACAGACATACACCCATGCCCCCTCCCTCCTTATATAAAATAACACATTCATCAGTGGCTCGACATACGCAGAGATGCCTAGATTATGTACACTGTTGGTCATAATGGTAGCATAATTTTTTTCTACCTTTCGTACACTATTGACAACAATACGAGTCATTTTTTTGCAAAATAAAGCTTATATCTTCACCGATTTTATTGATAAATCTGTTCTCAACATATGAAATAAAAAATATAAGACAAAAATTAATTCATACAAACACAATCATCCAGACCTTGGATTCCTTGAAAAAATGTATCGTTTTTGGTAAATGTTTAACCATGATAAGTTTATCGTGAAAAATAAAATCTTGGGATCTTTTGATGATTGAAGGGAAGTGTTCCTCTTTTTAATCTTGTTGGGTCACTTAGTACCTGGTATGGCCACCTCTGGCACGCACCAGTGCCTCCACACGCCGTGGCATACTGTCCACAAGGTTGTTGATGGTGTTCAAGGGCAGTGCATCCCACTCTTCGGTCAGTGCCTGGGCTAACTCCTGCACATTTTGAGGATGATTGTTTCTCTCACTGATGGCACGGCCCAATGCATCCCAGGCGTGCTCAGTGGGGGTTCATGTCGGGGGAACAGGCAGGCCAAGGCATCTGCTGCACGTCCTCTGCGTCAAGGAATTCCCTCACCAGACGTGCCCTATGTGATCGAGCGTTGTCGTCTTGGAGCTGAAAGTTATTGCCACATACTCTTCTCGCGTATGGAAGACAATGGCGTTCCAGGATATCGCGGTACACGACGGCGTTGACGTTTCCTTCAGGTGCAGCCAATGGCGTTTTTCCGCCATAATGTATTCCGACCCATCACTGAGCCTCCACCAGCTTCATTGCTTTCCTGGACACAGTCATTACGGAGGTTCTCGCCCCACAATCGTCGAACCCTCTGCCTCCCATCGGTGCGGTCAAGGAGGTACCGGCTTTCATCAGTGAAGATTACATGGCGCCAGTGACCAAGCTGCCATCTCCTGTGCCTCCTAGCCTACTGGAGTCGAGCAACCCGGTGGCGAACAGTGAGACGTGGAACCTTGGTCATTCGCCGAGCTCTGTAGCCATGTTGGACAAGTCTCCTGTTTACGGTTTCCCGTGAAACGTTCACTCCGAAGTGCCTCCTCCACAAGTGGCAAAGACGACTCGCTGGCATTCTCCGGTTCCTACGGCACATGTTCAGCAGTTGACGGTCATCCCGTGCGGATGTTCTTCGTGGTCGACCTGTCGATCTCTCTAGACTCAAAGTACCCGCCTCTCGATGTCTTCTGAGGATGCAGCACACACAACTCTGCGATAGTCCAAGAATATCTGCAATCTGGGCCTGTGTCCGTCCATTCCGTCGGAGTGCAAGGACCCTCTGACGAATTGCAAGTGCCGTTGGGCGAGGCATAGTGTAAGGAATCAATGTACCAAATTTGGTAGGAATTGATCAAGCTAACTCTGAAAACGGGCTGTTAACACACGTAGCTTTTCTGCACGAAATGGACAGCAAAACAACAGCAGAAAGAAGGCTCTGCCTTTCATAGCACCAAACAATAAGATAGGCCACGTTATGGAATGTTTCACTTGACCGACTTTTACGTCGACAATACTAAATCATTATGTAATCAATGAACCTGGTCAGTATTATCTATTTAGGCTTTTAAATATGATTAAGTCAACGGATGACTATGAAAATACGAATTATGCTAACATTATGACCAACAGTGTAGATACATTATGCGCGCGCCCACAAGCAGAAAGAATCCCCGATACCCCGGGTGGACATATTTTACTACGTTGAATCGGTGAAGAAGACCTTTTAATCTAGCATTAAATGTGCATATGGAAAGTGTGACTAATACCAATTGGTTAGAGTTTCAAAACATACTCCATCAGTCAGAGACAAGGGCGTCAATATCGACATTCACTTGATGCAGTTATTAGTCTGGCTTAGCCGTGGAAAATATGTAGAATTCACCGTTTACCCACATAGGACCCCTTTTATTGTTTCTTTATTATTTTATTCTTAGTTGTAACTGTCTAAACGTTACTTATTTGTGCAAAATAATTTCAAACGGTTTCGCCCGCACGAGCTAAAGCTGTAAGGCATGCTATGTATTACTTCCCACTTTCGCTCATCGTGCTCATTCAGGCGAACCTACTTTTTGAGAAGCCAGCCACGCTCTCGTCTCATATTGCTAATTCTCTGGAATAGGCCAGGTGAAGTGTCTCTTGGGCAGTGAAACCGCCAATCATGTCGTGGTCGAGTTGTCTGGGAGCGAACGTGATCGCTTCGGTTAAGTGTCCGTGACAGTAGGAACTTTTAAGGGAAAAAATAAAAGGAGAAACCTATTAAATCTCATAGGCAATGCACAGTGTTAGCTCTGTACTCACTATCGCATACATTTCTCTTTTCTTAGTTGTCGATGAAGGAATACATTTGTTGCATAGAGGGGTTGTTTAAAAATATGTGCAATGGTTATCTAGGATGAACATATGATTGAATATTCACTTTAGGGAAAACATATGAATTTATATTTTGTGTTACTACAGAGTAAATGGTAGAGGACCTCGCAAGGTACGTCACAGAGGTTAATACCAATTTGTGTTTGATCGAGTACAAAATAAAATAACTTCCTTTTCTTTCTTTTTATTGCATTTTGCTCAAAATATATATATCTCTTATATTTCTGCTTCTATTAAAATCAACTTCCTTTCAGCAGCTGGAGGTAAATGGTATTATTTATTTCAATATTATTGGGGGCCAAATATCGAACAATAAAGAAGTAGCATGGATCTTTTAAAAAAAGTGAAAATATAGATCATAAAATTAGCAACCTCTACCCCCGTATTATATTTTTGTTATTTGTTATCCATTATGAGATAAATCACATACGCTTGGTAAATAGTTTTCTTATTTGATGATGTATAGTACTTTCTTTATATGTATCCCCTCTCTATATCAATTTATAACCATGAATGAACATCATTACGTCTAAATGCTACCAATTATCATGTGTGTTCTTTTTTCTGTTGTTTTTTTTTTGGACGTCCTTGTCAAGCTCTTACGAGCTTATGACGATCCATTCATATATGTATATATTTCTTGATTACACCATGTATGAAGATTATGATTATAATGATGTGTATATATATATATATACACTGTTGGTCATAATGGTAGCATAATTTTTTTTTCTACCTTTCGTACACTATTGACAATAATACGAGTCATTTTTTGGCAAAATAAAGCTTATATCTCCACCGATTTTATTGATAAATCTGTTCTCAACATATGAAATAAAAAATGTAAGACAAAAATTAATTCATACAAACTTTATACACTGGTTTAAACCACTTTTGACAAACACAATCATCCAGACCTTGGATTCCTTGAAAAAATGTATCGTTATGGTAAATGTTTAACCATGATAATTTTATCGTGAAAAATAAAATCTTGGGATCTTTTGGTGATTGAAGGGAAGTGTTCCTCTTTTCTATCTTGTTGGGTCACTTTGTACCTGGTATGGCCACCTCTGGCACGCACCAGTGCCTCCACACGCCGTGGCATACTGTCCACAAGGTTGTTGATGGTGTTCAAGGGCAGTGCATCCCACTCTTCGGTCAGTGCCTGGGCTAACTCCTGCTCATTTTGAGGATGATTGTTTCTCTCATTGATGGCACGGCCCAATGCATCCCAGGCGTGCTCAATGGGGGTTCATGTCGGGGGAACAGGCAGGCCAAGGCATCTGCTGCACGTCCTCTGCGTCAAGGAATTCCCTCACCAGACGTGCCCTATGTGATCGAGCGTTGTCGTCTTGGAGCTGAAAGTTATTGCCATATACTCTTCTCGCGTATGGAAGACAATGGCGTTCCAGGATATCGCGGTACACGACGGCGTTGACGTTTCCTTCAGGTGCAGCCAATGGCGTTTTTCCGCCATAATGTATTCCGACCCATACCATCACTGAGCCTCCACCTGCTTGATTGGTTTCCTGGACACAGTCATTACGGAGGTTCTCGCCCCACAATCGTCGAACCTTCTGCCTCCCATCGGTGCGGTCAAGGATGTACCGGCTTTCATCAGTGAAGATTACATGGCGCCAGTGACCAAGCTGCCATCTCCTGTGCCTCCTAGCCCACTGGATTCGAGCAACAGTGAGACGTGGAACCTTGGTCATTCGCCGAGCTCTGTAGCCATGTTGGACAAGTCTCCTGTTTACGGTTTCCCGTGAAACGTTCACTCCGAAGTGCCTCCTCCACAAGTGGCAAAGACGACTCGCTGGCATTCTCCGGTTCCTACGGCACATGTTCAGCAGTTGACGGTCATCCCGTGCGGATGTTCTTCGTGGTCGACCTGTAGATCTCTCTGGACTCAAAGTACCCGCCTCTCGATGTCTTCTGAGGATGTGGCACACACAACTCTGCGATAGTCCAAGAATATCTGCAATCTGGGCCTGTGTCCGTCCATTCCGTCGGAGTGCAAGGACCCTCTGACGAATTGCAAGTGCCGTTGGGCGAGGCATAGTGTAAGGAATCAATGTATCAAATTTGGTAGGAATTGATCAAGCTAACTCTGAAAACGGGCTTTTAACACACGTAGGCTTTCTGCACGAAATGGACAGCAAAACAACAGCAGAAAGGAGGCTCTGGCTTTCATAGCACCAAACAATAAGATAGGCCACGTTATGGAATGATTCACTTGACCGACTTTTACCTCGACAATACAAAATC
Organism: Heliocidaris erythrogramma; assembly: GCA_025617745.1. Lineage (NCBI taxonomy): Eukaryota > Metazoa > Echinodermata > Echinoidea > Camarodonta > Echinometridae > Heliocidaris > Heliocidaris erythrogramma. The sequence goes on along the minus strand of CM046863.1, from coordinate 53,550,560 downwards.
ATTATGTAATCAATGAACCTGGTCAATATTATCTATTTAGGCTTTTAAATATGATTTAAAACAACGGATGACTATGAAAATACGAATTATGCTAACATTATGACCAACAGTGTATATATATATATGAAATAAATAAATCAAATCAATAAATCAAGTGATGTACTGTGCCATAAAAAAAGAGGAAACCCAACTTTCCTGTAAATGGACTATATATTTACTAAAGTTTAATTTCATATCATATAAAACAGCAATTCATTTGCTTTTTAATCTTACCTTGGTCGGGTTTTCAGAGTCACACATCACTGAACACCATTGTCCTAAACATTTTGTGCAAAAATCTAGGTTCACTTTCTTGTAAAACACAGTAGGCAGCATTTGGGTTGAATATCCTTTTCAACTGGCTTGGTTGCTATTCATGACCATTAGTCTGTAAACAAACCTAATTATGACTGAGTTCATACCTTAAGAAAAAGTCCTATGAAATTCACAATTCATGGACAAAGTGTAAGCCAAAAACTTTGGCCAAGAAGAAAAGAGAACTTTGGCTCAAACTGCAGGCATCTTCCGCCGATTTTCAACAAAAAGCTGACGTTTGTGAAAATCAGCAAAGTCATATCTTTAAACACATGTAAGATCTTCTTCTTCTCCCCCCCCCCCCCCTTCTTTATGCTCTTTGCCTATTATTTGTATTGCTTTGTGAACTTGCAATAATTCTGGTTCGCAGGGGGTTCTTTGGCATGCAACCTTGTTAAAATTCACCCAGACTGTCTTCTTGCAAAACTTTTCCTATTTGAAAAGGAGTTTACAAAGTCCTGAAGGTTGGGTGAGTAAAATCTCACACAAATTTGGAAATAAAAGGAGGAAAATCATCCATAATGGGAACTGGAGCTCCCATCATGCATATTGTGTTTTACACGAAACTGAACCAACTAGAATTTTGCTCAAAATCTTGAAGGTAGTGGTGTTCAGTGATGTGTGACTCTGGAAACCTAGACGACTTACCACTCGAAAACATATGAATTACTCTTTCATATGACATGATTATCATTGTCTATAAACTTATAGTCCATTGGGTTTTCTTTTTTCTTTTTTTCTTTTTTTTTTTTTTGGGGGGGGGGCGTTAACCAGCTTGAGACAGGAGCATAATCGCAAGTAGTTTCTGCAATCGTATATTAATTAACTCAGTATTTGAGGCTAAAATTCATGCTTGTAAATAACTTTGTATGGGAAATGTCACAAACGTTTTAGCATGCTAGCCCAAGGGGAATATATGACATCCTATATCCCGCAAAACCGCGAATAGGTGACAGGTTCGGGAGATAAATGGCAGGATTACCATTTGAAAGTACTCTCTGACACGCGGCTGAATTTTCCATGAAAATGGAAAACTTCTAGATGCCACTGACACTGGATTCGTTCATGAAATGTGATTGATTTATTTGAGTGGTCACTTCATTTTTTCTTTCTTTTTTTCATTTCAAGGAAACTAGGAAGAAAGAAGTTATTATCTATAAACTGGTTATTTTTATCGAAGGTAGATGAATTACATTGTTGAAATGTATTGTGTCTTGATTTTTTTTTTACTACTTCTGCAGTTCAACACCATCATCGCTTGACTACACCCCCCCCCCCCCCCCCCATTTCCTCAATTACCTCCTTCTCTCTCTCTCTCTCTCTCTCTCTCTCTCTCTTTCACGTGCACAAACACACACATACTCTATCTAAAGTGATGTACATGTAGACGATATATCATACCTCTTTCTATTATACACCCACACCTCTCTCTCTCTCCCTCCCCCTCTCTCTTTCACACACACACACACGCACACAAACACACACACACACACAACACACACATACTCTATCTCTCTATCTCTATGTGAGTTCTAATATAATACATGAAAGTGAAGTACATGTAGACGATTTAAACTCCATTGCACTTCCAATGATGCAAGACAAATAGCATTAATATTTATACTGGCTCTAGTGGGGTAGCTGGGCGCGATCATTTGAATGGGAAAATGGAAGGCACAACAGAGAGGTAAAGATGGGCTCCAGTGGGTGAGGTGAGAGAAGATAGAAGAAGCTCCGATAAGCCCCCTCTCAGTCGTCATGATCATCGATCTTTTCCCACTTCCTCACACTTCTATCACCTGGTGAGACTCGACCCCCCCCCCCCCTCCCGCCTACCCCTCCCCCTTACTATCGCTAAACCCACGATACCCCTCTGTCTGCCTTTGGTTATTACAGCTGCCTGTGCCATTTTCAAGAAGTTTAGAACATGTTCCGTACTGTTTCACATTTAGCAGTGGATTCAAAAGGGCAAGGCTGTTTTAATGCCTCAGGCAAAGGCACAATCCTAAACTTGCGGCATCCGCAAATTCACAGAACGAGCTGAATTAACCCATTGCCTAACGGGAATCGGATCGTCCATTTTTCCAATCTTTGGGAATTAGAGAATTCAGTATCCAAAGGGTTAAAGCTGAACATTTTCTATTTATGGTGGATGTATGTAGATGCTTGGAGTAGTATGGTCATCCTGAAGAAGCATTTTGATCCAATGTTTTGAAAGGAAAAGAGTGTATATATTCGACAGTCTGTAAGGCATCCCCAGAAATAACATCGAGAGTGGACAGGTGGAGAGGTGCGCACACAATGCTAGCCCCAATTCTCGTCTACCCAGATTTCGCTATACATGTATATAAATACGGACAACTGGCAATAATACGCCAAAGAATTTTTTATTTTACCTTGGAGGGGAGCTAACAAAGCAAATGGGTAAAATTTCTATTCCCTTCAAGGATAATCAATGACTTCTTAGTAATAATTGAGTAATAATCTACCTGCTACTTATCCTAAGGAACATACAATCTATCAAAATTTAAAAATTTGATCTCTCAAGGGAAAGAGTGATCCTTCAGCTGTTTTCTTGACATAAATCTTCCAAAGGTCATTTTCCTATTCCCGAACAAAATCTGGATCAAGAAGTCGAGTAACGCACTGGAATGGACATTAAGTGATTCATTGGTGGAATGATACATGGTTATGGAGAGCAAATTTCCGTCTGTCGGACTCGATGAAGTGTGTGCTATATATAGCTTCCCCACCTTTGCAGAGAGAACTGTGGCGCCTGAGAACTAAAATAAAATATGCATTGAAGTTAACCTTTCATAGACTGCAGCTTTCCGGCAGCTTATTCAGCAAAAGTTGAAGATATTAAGAGCGATGCAACAAACGAATGAATTCGTTTTCCTGAAATAAAGATTATCTAACGGTTTGATAAAGATTATTCATAGGCCTACGTCAGTATCCAATTTTCTCTCGTGGTACTGGGGAAAAAAACTAGACCACAACTGGCAGGTTGTATAAACATAGCCCATTGCAGGATAGTAGGATAGTAAAAAAAAGTAATATTATTCATTCGAAATTCACACTCCTCATACAGAATTATGAGAGATGAATATAGCTACCAGGTTACTGGTTTCGAATAGAGACTGGAATAAGGAATATTTATTTTGCTATTTGTTATGTTATAGGCTATGAAGGTATTTTTACGAGGTATTCATTTTTTTTTTTTTTTTCGAAATAATATGTTGCCATTCCACGTATGGCGGAATACCGCGTCATAAATCAATGTTGATTTTATTTCCATATAAGTTAATAAAGATATAATTTATACCTGAATTCCGGCAATTGTAGAATCAGTTACCTAAAATCAATTCAAATACATTCAATTGATACAATCAAAGCAACATGTTATGTACTTGCTATGTCCTGCGTTAACACGCGGATGTAGAAAGAGGTTTTATATCAAGAAATTAATATTGCCGAAAGCTTTTACTGCTCAGATGACGAATTAAAAAATGAAAGAAATATGATGTGGGTAGAGGGCAACTTGATCAAAATATGTTTGTTTCCGACTGAACAGATTGCTGCGTTGCCAATAAAATAATTTGCTTATGGATTTCAAACAGTATCGTAAGAAATGTTGTGGAAGGTTTTTTTTATTTGCCGATTGGTTTTTTTAAAAAGAGGAAAAATGTTTGCTTTCTGTTTTGTTGTTCCTTATCAGTTTATTTATGCTACTTCTCGTATCAATATGTCTTGATACAAACTGTTTCCATTAATATGTGGTTCTACTTTCTACCAACCTAACGATTTAAAGAGGCAAACTTTCGTCCGATTCTGTGAACTAAATGACAAGCGAGATGATTTCTTCACATTTATACTGGTCTGTCGGTTTATATTTTCTTTTCTGTCTTCAAACTTTATCATAAGCCTACTATTCATACTATACATGTACGTACAGTGTCATTTTTTGATAATGGCATCAACATGATCATCTACTATAGCAACTCATCTACTATTTGAATGAGCAAACGCCGAACATTTATTGGCATTATTCCAACTCTGTTACTGAAGTGATACTATTGATAGCATAAGGATGACACTAGTCTTATTTAAGGAACCCCATAATTTAACTGCATGAAACAGGTATGTAAGGAGTACAGACTTTGTTGTTTTTGCCTTTGTTTCTGTTTCCAAGATTTATCTAATTTTGTTTGTGGTGATGTTTGTTTGTTTGCTATTGTTCTTTTAGATTATCAGTTACAACATAAAACGATGCTTAGGCAAGCACAGATATTTGTTCCCCGATGTTATTAAGAGTTTAGCATTTCCTGCTCATTATATGCCTTGTTCTTATTTTCTTCTATAAAATTCCCTTTTATTCCTGTTTCTTTGTTTTCTTCTTTTTTTTCTTAATTCTCCTAAATTCGTTTTCATCTTGTCATCTTCTTATTATCATTTTGCTTCTTAACGTGATCTATATTGATACACTCTTCTACTCCTTATTCAGCTCCTTCTTCTGCTTCTTCTTCCTCTACTTCTTCTTCTTCTTCTTCTTCATCATCTTCTTCTTCTTCTTCTGAAGAGGTTGGTTGTGTATTTTTCGAGCTCCGTAAGTTGGTTCGTTTTTTCGGTTCTACAATTGTTATATGCTATTATATGTATACCATTATATTTATTGTATAGTAGTGATTGTACTAGACCGTCCTCCTTTTATAAGAGCTGTTATTTTTTGAGTATTTTGGTCATTTTTTTTTAAGTCTCTGTACGGTTTTTGCATTGGCTGGCTCATATGACCAGCCAAGCAGATCCCGGCGTGCAGGGCCAGCGTAACACCAGTCATGATGGCTCTGCACGCTCCGCGTCTCCGGACGTCGAACAATTATTTAAGAATGTGACAAGAAACAATGGTGTATCTTTCAAAGCTTCTGATAATGTGTCTATTCAAGCCTATATTGATGCATTCGCTACAATTACGCCACCTGACAATGTTATATCTGCCTCTCGTATTTCTAATGGCCGAATTGCTGTGTATCTTAATTCCAAAGAAGCGGTTACGCAAGCAGTTCAGCACGGACTCAATTATGAAAACACTTTCATTGAATTAACACCTTTAGCTCGTCCAACAACGCGGTTAATTCTCTCTAATGTGTATCCAGAAATACCAAACTCTGTACTTGTTGAGCATCTTTCTCAGTTTTGTAAAATAGTTTCTCAATGCCGACCCATTCCCTTGGGACTAAAAAACAAAAATCTCACACACATTATGAGTTTTCGAAGGCAAGTGCATGTTTTAATCAATCCCAATGTTACTCCGCCAGATCACATAAATTTCTCTTTTTCCGGAACCCATTATCGTGTTTTTCTGTCGACAGGTTCAGTACGGTGCTTTAATTGTGGCGAATTCGGGCACATCTCTCGTTTTTGTAAGAAACCCATTTTTGACAAGAACACACAGTCCTCTACTGATGTGCCTACAACATCTCGCGCCGCAGGGGTAGAGGGGCAGAATGTACCCTCCCTTACTCGCGCATCTGTTTCGCTTGGTCAGCGAGCAGTGCCCTACCAATCACAATCTGCGCCCTCCCCCTCTCCTCAGACAACCCTCGGGGCTAGTGGAGCGCATTCTTGTCAAGTCACAAATCATGAGTTTGAACCTACTGAACCCCCATCTAGGAATAGGCCTAATGTTGCTTCCACCCCCGCGTCTGTGTCATTTGCTGGCATGACTCGAATTCTTCCTTCCAGTACCCCTCCCCGGCCCATGACTGCCCCACTTATTGCCGACTGGAAAACCCCACCTAGACCCCTTAGGACTTTTTCTGAGGTAGTTGCAAAAAGGAAACAGGAAACATCTCCTCCTGCTATAGATAAATCCACCTTAACCCCCCTCAGGTTCCCCTCTCAACTCCGAAAAGTGAGACGGACGTCCCATGATTTTCTGCCAACAGCCTCTCCAACTTTTTCGCAGGTTCTTAATACCCAAACCCCTGTGGTCCCCTCTACACCAGGTTCCTCAATCGGAGAACCTGTTTCTGACAACGAGTCTTTGACGTGTGAGGACACGCAGACTGACGACGATCTCCCAAGCGAGGATACTCTCCCTGTAACGAAAGGCCCCCTTTCGCAGTCTGAAATGTTAAAGTTTCTGTCCTCGGTTAAAGGCAGAAAGAAACCCGCTCAAATTGCACGGAGATATACCTCCAATATACCTGGGCTGGTCAAACAGCTCAAACCCTTGAAAAATAGTCCGCTTATCAAGAAAAACTTGCAGCAGAGGATTTTCAAACTAATTAATACTTTGGATTTGTAATTGATGTATTTTTCCATATTTATGTATCTTATCTCATTATTTTTTGCAATGACTCTGTCACTGCTGACCCTCAACACTGCAGGCTGTTCTGAGCTGACTCAGAATGCTTCATTTAAAGTTTACGTTGATCGAGTGGCCTGTAATCCTGATGTTGTCTTTTTACAAGAAACTTATAAATTAAATGAAAACAGCCCCTGTTGGCATTTATGGCCTCATACTTGTTTTTCTTCACCAGGCGTTTCTCGAGGGTCAGGAGTGACAACATTAATAAATAAATCAAAAATTGATAGTTTGTCTTCCTTATCTATTTTTAATGGTTTTATTTTATATAACGAATTATGTGCTAATAATTGTATTTATCATGTATATAACATACTTATTCCTCAAGACGATCGTGATGCTTTGCAAGCCATCACAGCCCTTCAAAAGCACGCCTCCACTTGTTGTGACGGCACTATTATTTTTGGAGGGGACTTTAATTGTACCGAAAATCCTATTGTGGACCGTCTTTGCATGTTTTTTGAGCGGAGACGCAAAATTGTGTCAGCTCTTAAGAATGTTACAAACTCTCTGTCCCTTTGTGATGCCTGGCGCAGATTGAATCCTAATGAAGTTAAATTTACATGGCGAAGAAGGAACCCAGCCAGTGAAAGAGGGGTTTCGGGATCAAGATTGGATCGCTTTTATTTACCTCAGTGCGTTGTTTCTTTTATACAATTATGTGATATTATGTCCTGTACGCTTTCTGATCATTCAGCAGTTTTGTTGAGATTGAAATGTCCCACTCGGGTCACAAGGGGAGCGTCTACTGGCATTTTAATAATTCCTTGCTTGAGGATCACAACTATATAGACATAATTACTTCTTTTTTGTTGAATTGGCGAGGAAAAAAAAGTGATTTCAACTGCCTCGGTTCTTGGTGGGACCTCGGAAAGGCACACATAAAGTCATTATCTCAAATGTATGGTACTAAATTACGAAAAGAAAAACGCCAAGCCTTCCTTGAAATAAATAAACGGATTGACGAGCTTCAGTCTGCGCCAGGCCTCTCGGAACAAATTAAAGAAGCTATTGATAAAGAAAAAAATGCTTTTAACTCGCTCCTACGAAATGAGGCGAAAGGGGCCCTTGTTAGATCGCGTTTTAAATATTTAAATGAGATGGATACCAGTTCAAAATTTTTCTTTAATCTTGAAAAAGAAAGTTCATTATCTAAAACTATATCTCGTGTTCGTCTCTCCTCGGGGTTTATATCAGAGGACCCTGTTGAAATTAAAGAACATGTGCGAAATTTTTATCGAAAACTTTACTCTCATACTCCAGTCGATGGGAACACCCTCGACAGCCTCTTAAGTAATCTTGAAAAACTTGACTTCTCAACTTCAGAAGATCTTGATAGCCCACTTTCTGTTGAAGAGTTAGATCTCGCCGTCAAGCAGCTTAGTGAAAATAAATCTCCAGGCCTTGATGGCCTTACCTCTGAATTTTATAAGGTTTTTTGGCCCATACTGAAAAATGATTTTTTGTCTGTCCTAAACTCTTCTTTGTGCTCCGGTTCTTTACCCCACTCATTTCGAAGAGCTGTCATAACCCTGCTGCCAAAAAAGGTGACTTGGCGGACATTTCTAACTGGCGTCCGGTATCTCTGCTTAACACAGATTATAAAATTTTCGCAAAGCTGCTTGCTGGCAGACTAAAACAATGCGTTGAGAGTGTTGTCGGACAAGACCAGAGTTACTGTATTCCTGGTCGTTCTATATACGATAACATCAATCTTATTCGTGATGCTATTTTCTTCGCCAATGCTGAAAACATTCCCTTGGCGGTTTTAAGTTTAGACCAAAAGAAAGCTTTTGATAATGTAGATCACAGTTACTTATTTAATGTCATGAAATCGATGGGGTTTGGTGATCGTTTTATTTCGTATATTCGAATTCTGTACGAGGGTGCTGAGAGTCTCATTAAGGTATGTGGATCCCTGACTGCCCCTTTCCCCTTTGAGAAAGGGATTCGTCAGGGATGTCCTTTATCAGGTTTACTCTATTCAATTGCTATTGAACCTCTCTTAGGCACATTGAGAGAAAAACTGTCCAATCACGCCCTCCGCGTTCCCGGTTCTGATGTTTTTTGTGCTGTTTCAGCCTACGCAGATGATGTATCTGTTTTTATAACTTCTAATACTGGGTTTAGCGCTGTTGAAGAAGCTTATTCAATGTTCAGTCGCGCCTCTGCTGCATGTTTGAATACATTGAAGTCTCAAGGTTTATGGGTTGGCCAATGGATTGGTCGGAATGATTCGCCTCTTAATTTTACTTGGAATAGTGAAGGTTTTCATGTACTTGGAGTTCACTTGGGGAATTCAAATACTTACCTTAAGCAAAATTGGACTAAATGCAAAGAAAAATTAAACAAAACACTCACTTTGTGGTCTCGTTTGTTAAATTCCTTATCTTTCAAAGGTAAAGTTTTAGTTGCAAATCAACTTGCAGCTTCGTGAGTATTTCACTTTTTAGCTGTACTATCCCCTTCAGATAGTGTGGTTTGTGAACTTCAAGACCTTCTTGTTAATTTTGTATGGTCTAATAAACGTCATATGTTGAAAAAATCAATTGTATATGAACAACCTAACAAAGGAGGATTGGGTCTAGTTTGCCCACAGGCACGTATTTTCACATATAGATTCTTTTTCATTCAGCGTTTCCTTAATATATGCTCTCACCCATCATACCTGTTTATGGCTCATTTTTTGCGACAGTATTGTAAACTGGGCCTTGATTATGAATTATTTTATCTAAATACCAATCCAAAATTTTATACAAGTCTTCCTGTTTTCTATTGTGAGATATTACGTGCCTGGAAGGTTTCCGGAGCTCGAATAGCACAGCCTGCCTCAATTAACCACGTCATTAATGTTCCCGTTAATAGTATACTGTTAAAATTTTCAGCTGACGAGGAGTCTTTTTCCCTGCGCGGCTAATGGCGTGTGGTGTGAAGCTGATCAGACACTTGGTTGATCCCACCTGTGGATTCTGGATTGAACCCCTTTCCTTTCATAGACAGTTTCGGGACTCCGGCCGCCTTCTCTACGTCTACTCGGTCTCGAACTCCAACGTCTTAAAGTCGCAATTCTTCAGAGTTTCCCCACATTTTTTCGGGATGAAGGATGTTTGCTGTCCTCTGACGCTGACCTTCGGACATTTCCGTCTAAACCAACCACGCCCATTTATTTCATTTTTCCATCGTTTGGTACTGGAAATGTCACGGCCTCTAAAAGAGTCTACACTATTCTCAATGGAGAACTTAACAACTTTGCTCCCGTAACCATGTCGTACTGGCACACAGTTGGCTATCTTGATCCAGCCACAAAACTTCAATGGAACCTCATATACAAACTTCCTGTATCCAAAAAGGAAGGTGATGTCCAGTACAAACTCTTCCACAATATTTTATGTCCTCTCACCGTACTTCATCATATCAACCCGGATTTCTCGTCGTCTTGTGGATGGTGTGGAGAAAAAGGAACTATTGAACATCTCTTCATCAGGTGTCCTACCATACAGCCTGCACTCACACTCTATATACGATTTATTGTGTCGTCTGTTACCTTCACTTCAACTGAATTTTGACTTGTACTGGTCCCTGATACCACACGCCAGAGGTCGTAGCAGAGAAACTGTTCGCCTCGCGAACTTTCTAATTGTTAGCTTCAAAAATACGATCTATTTTTTGTACCGTTCTTCTCTTTTCATCGATCCCCTGAAAATATGGCAACACCGTTTGAAACATAGAATTACACTTGAGTTTCACTACCACAAATTGTGCAACAATACTGATGCTTTTCTCAAAAAATGGTCTATAAATGATACTCTTTTCATTTTGAGAGGAAACTCCTTGACGTGGTTAATTTAAGATCTTATATGTGATATTTGAATATTGGTAAAGTTGATACTAGTTTTTTCTTATGTATTTACAAACTTTTATGATAGCTGAGTGATTTTCTGTTTTTTTGTGACCACTCATGATCATTCTTGTAGAATTCTTTTATTGTAAACTATGTTTGTTTTAGTAATTTGTAAATAAAGTTATCCTTCGAAAAGTCAAAGTCTTCTTCTTCCTCTTCTTCTTCTTCTTCTTCTTCTTCTTCGTCATCATCACCTTCTTCTTCTTATCATTATTGTTTTCATTATTATTATTAACATCAACATTATTATAATATCATTGTTAATTTTTATCATTGATTACATTATTAGTAGTATAATAATCATCATAGTCCTTAACATGATGTTATTATAACTGTTACCATCAGTACCTTCACTCACGAAGCGCAAATAATTTATTACCGACTGTCTTGTTTTCCTCATCTTTCTCCTAAATGCTATAGGTTTTCTGGATCGCTGAACTCGGACAGCGGGGTATCAAATGTAAGTAGGCCTGATAGGCCTCATTGTTTTAAAGAAATGTTCAACAAAAGCAATTTATACATTCTGCCTCATAGAAAATACAGCAAAATAAATGATATATTTCTTCGTTATTTATTGCATTGTGCAAATGGCCTATTTCGTTATATTTTTCAAAAGATTATTTTTGTAGAAAATTATAAATGGCCAAGAAGTTAGGAAAAATATATTTATATCTTTAAATGAAACTGTTTATTGGAACAGAAGTCGATCAATATGACATCATATTTCATGTCATTTCTTGTTAGTTTGTTTACATTTTGTTTCTCCAAACCACCGTTATACTGCTATTTAGTTCTTTTAAATATCCTTTTCTCTCGTCATTAAGATTCATCAGGAGAACCTGAAACTCGTAAAACGTATATTTTGTCCATCATATATAGCGAGAAGAAGATATGATATGTAACTCCCTAAATTGGATTATATGATGCAAAATTGAAGCATTCATTTTCCTGTATTCTATAACAGATTCCTATGTTAACAATTGAGGACTGCCATCTATCTGCTGAGATGATCACCAGGTTGTGGTCCTGCCTCAGATCCGTCACCCCACTTTCCGGGCTCACTATCTCAGACTCCTCACTCAGTTTCCCGTCATTTCCTCCTGAGCTTCCATCCATCACAAAACTGATAGCGGAGAGAGTGACGTCGCAAAGCTACGAAGGTCTGTTCTCTTCTTTACCTGGCGTGCAAGAGATCGATATCACTATCGATGATGTAGGGAAAGAAGACGTATCTCAGATCCAGACTGGTCTTCGTCGACGTCTGACGGGACAGGAACTCACGCGCATCACGCTTACAGCACCCGATACACTCCGGTCAGAGAAGAAGAATGTAGAGACGATGAGAGGACTGGGTCTTCTGATCGGGGACGAGGTGGTATTGTCAGGGGTAGTATCCGGACCGGAGGAGAAATTAATTGATCTCGTGGAGCCTTCGACACGTTTGATATCATCTAGTTTATATATGGAACAGTAAGTAATTACTACATCTTTTGTTTTAAGATTCTTCTAATTACTTCCATTTTCAAAATAACATTTTTACAAATAATCAACGTAAGATAGCAAATCATATATGCAAACTTATATAATTACATTTATTGGTACAATGATTATCAAACCAACTAATATGAGTCAAACATTTTATAAGCACGATCATGCACGTGGTATTATTATTGAAAGAAAATTTACATTTAAAACATCTTTCTAAAATAATGAACAAAGAAAACAGAATGTAGAAGAAAAGGAAAATCTAGTAAAATCTATCGCGGGTTTCCTTTTTATTAGCATGCCTTTGTGTGTGTCCTGGTTCATGTTTTTTAATCCATACATTTGATAAACTACTTAAGAATGATATTTATGAACTTTTTCTCATCTTTTTTCTTAAGAAAAAATCTTCAAAATGCTTATTCAATATAAAGATATTTGGTAAGAACTTTTTTCTTAAATTAAGACTTTTTTCTTATCCGATTTTTCAGAGTAACAGTGGCGGATCTAGAATTTAGTAAACGGGGGGGGGGGGGGGGGGGGGGGGGGGGGGGGTGGGCACACACACAAAAAAAATTCTCTGACAAGCCCTACCAAAAAGGTCCTCAGCATTTTAGTGTGTCTCCTTTTCACTCCAAAATTCTCTAACAAGCAAAAAAAAAAGGTCCTCAGTATTTTTGTGTCTCTCCGGACGAGCAAAAACAAAAAAGGCTTTCTTGGGGGCCGGGGGCACGTGCCCCTGTGCCCCCTCCCCCCCCCCCCCCCCCCCTGGATCCGCCAGTGAGTAAGGTATAAAATCTTAGATTTTTTCCAAGTCAAAATTCTTAAAAGGACATCCGTATTCTAATGTAATGATAAGTAAGTATTCTACCCTATATTTTAGCACGCTATACTAGGGAGGATGCTTAAATGGTCCGCTGGGCTGCTGACACCGTTGGCTATGACTATGATAAAAACATACGAATACACCTTCCATGAATTCACGTTTCGCAGGTTTTAGACTTTAGTTGACCTATTTATAGATCTATGCGTGAGCTAGCTGTGCGCGCCGCGAAGCGCAGTCGCGTCGACAGTCGGCATACGCGCATTGTGGAATTTTGTACACAAAATAATGATATGATATGATACTTGATATAGAGAGCCGCGCCTAGCACCAGTTCGACATACCGACATAATTATAACACTGACTGCCATATCAAGAGGTGAGATAAAAATGTGTTTAATCGTTCGGGCTTCGTGGCAGCGTCCCGGGGCTAGACTGAGACCTGAGGCTGAGTAGACCTGTAACACTAACAGATCTACAGTAGATCTAACGCCAACTTTTATCGATCTAATAGTTAACGTTAATACTAATACTACTAATAGACGACTGGGCTAGCAGGCCGCCGATGTACTTAGTGCTAGCCCTAGTCGGGCTATAAGGGGTCACTCGTACAGACAGGAAATAACAGGAAAGACAAGGTTTTCTAAGGTTCCACAGGTTTTAATTCAGTTCCAAACAAGCCAGGTTCGGGGACCTCGCTTCGCGACGAGTTCGCCATTTTCCAACCAACCTTCCCGCCGACCTCATTCCCACATGTATCAACAGAGTATCGTCAACAACCTCATCCCCAGAATATTCCCTTACACTCCCCTCCCTCAAATTACCCATATGGGTGATTTAAAACAACCAAAGCTGACATTGAGAGTGAAGCCCGAACTTCAAAAAACTAGGGACAAAAAGTGAGTAACGGGGAGCAGAAATTAACTCCAAAAAACAACACCAATGAAAAAAGAACGCTCCTTTAACAGAGCAAAACACAGGAAACATTTCAGTCCTTCTTATCAAATCAATCGCTTTCTGCGAGCAGTCTTCAGTTTGTTTTCGTTTCTCCAACAATTCTGGGATATATAAACTAAGTTCTATCGAAAGTTCTCATGCTACAGGGCATAACTTCAGTTGCGCAGCATGCACGACGCGTGTGACGTCAGAGGTCCCTACACTCCGGACGAGGAAGTTTACAGGTGTCAGTCTCTGCTCAATGACGTACGGACCTGCCCATCGTGGTGCGAGCTTGGCTGAGAAGTGTCTCTTTGCATCCGAGATTGGGTGTGTTTCGACCAGCACTTGATCTCCGACCTGCAGGCAGACATCCCTGCGGTGTTTGTCATAGTGCCGTTTGTAGGACTGGGTGGCGCGGAGACGATGTTCCCGCTGTGCTTCAGGGCTCGGCAAGGCGGTAGTATCAGTCTCGCCCCCGTGGAGCTTATTGGCAAGAGGCGTTGCCAGATGTCGCCCAAACATTAACACAGCAGGTTCGGTCCCCAAGGAGTCGTGTAAGGATGTGTTGAGGGCGTAAGCAAACTCGGCAAGATGCACATCCCACTGCCGCTGGTCAGATGATACGAAGGCCTGTAACATTCCTTTGATGTTCCGGTTGACCCTCTCAACCCAGTTGGTTTGTGGATGGTACGGGGTGATGAAGACCTGTTGTACACCCCATTCAGCACAAACAGCAGCCAGACATTTCCCTCGAAACTGAGGCCCGTTGTCCGAAAGGAGGTTCTTGGGTGGTCCATACCGGCAGAAGAGTTGTCTAACCAGAGCACATGAGACAGTCTGGCCCGTAGCGTTTGGCAGCGGCAGTATCTCAGTGAACCTTGTGAAGTGGTCAACGGCCACCAGTATAAACTCATGGCCACCATGACTCCTAGGAAGAGGTCCCATGAGGTCCACTGCAACAGTCTCCCAGGGTCTTGTGGATGTGGTTGAGAGCATTCTACCAGGTTTCTTCTGATATGATGGTTTTGTTTGTTGACAGATACGACAGCAACGGACAAAGCTGCGGACATGCTGTGACATCCCTTTCCAGCAAACTCGAAGGCCATGGAGACGTGACAAGGTCTTTCTCCTCCCCAGATGTCCAGCAATGGGTTTGGCATGGCATTCCAACATCACTGAATGTTGCAAGGACTTAGGGATGACTAGAAAACCATCATATCGGTACAGGAGGCCATTCTTCAGTTTGTAGCGAGTGGCATATCGACCACGCCCATCTCCAGTGAACGCATCATCTCCGCTGGCCGGCTCTAGGTGTTCAATAATGCATGACAGCTCAGGGTCCTGGCGTTGCGCTCCGCGGACTGTGTCCTGGGTTAGAGACAAAGGAAGACCTTGTTCGGGTGCCACCCTATCATCAAGCGAAGGGGTTTGCTGATGATCAGCACAGGTAGGACAAGTGTACTGGTCAAGTTCAACCGCCTGCTGCATGGTAATGTGGACACACGTTGGATGGTACCATCGGGTACAGTAATCACATTGCACCCAATCGATCAGGTCATCATCAGGGCGTAGGCAGTCAGTCGCTGCACATGTCTGTAAAGACTGGTGGGTGTCTAGTTGAGGGCGTATCTTCTCCACAACACCAAGTACCGGGGTGACCTCTGGGATTCTGGATAGTGCATCTGGGACGTGGTGCTGCATGCCCGGACGATATATCACTTGAAACCGGAAATCTTGGAGCCGCAGTACCCAGCGGGCAAGTCTCCCGGTCTGCTTACTCTTTCTGAACAGCCAACAGAGGGCTTGATGGTCAGTCACAACCTTACAGGCCTGTCCTTCGAGGTAAGGTCTCCACTTTTCAAGCGCCCAAACCACTGCTAGGCATTCACGCTCGGTGGTGCTGTAGTTCCTCTCTGCCGAAGTCAGGGTCCGGCTGGCAAAGGAGATCGTCTTGACACCAGCATCCTGTTTCTGGATCAGGACTGCCCCAAGGCCATAGCTGCTCGCGTCGGTGTGGACGGTGAATGGGGAAGTGCCATCAGGGTACCCTAGGACAGGTTCCGTCACGAGGGCTTGTTTGAGGCTCTGGAGTGCAGAGGTGCAGTCTTCGGTCCACTCCCATCGTACACCTTTTCTCTTCAAACGAAGGAGGGGCATTGCGAGGTCGGAGAAGTGGGGTATGAACTTCTGGTACCAGCCGACCATTCCCATAAACCTCTCCAGTTGCTTCAAGTTCTGGGGCGTAGGGTAGTCAACAATAGCAGACACTTTCCCTGTGTCCGGCTTCAGCCCATCAGCAGTGACGATGTGTCCCAAGTACTTCATCTCCTGGCATGCAAACTGGCACTTTTTCAGCATTAGCAGTCAAGCCTGCCACCCGTAGAGC
Source organism: Heliocidaris erythrogramma (assembly GCA_025617745.1). Lineage (NCBI taxonomy): Eukaryota > Metazoa > Echinodermata > Echinoidea > Camarodonta > Echinometridae > Heliocidaris > Heliocidaris erythrogramma. Next base: position 53,534,308 of record CM046863.1, on the reverse strand, counting down.
CTGCCACCCGTAGGCGATTGAGGATCTCCATCAGGTCAAGTAGATGTTGGGGGAAACTCCTCGAATAACACACGATGTCATCGAGGTAGACATAACAAGTACGACCAATAAGGCCCTCAAGGACCCTTGACATAAGTCTCTGGAAGCTGGCTGGTCCATTTACCACGCCGAACGGTAGGACCCGGAACTGGAAGAGCCCTTGTTCGCAGACAAATGCCGTTTTCTCCTGATCGTCCCGTGCTACACTCATCTGCCAATAACCGCTTCTCAAGTCGAGGGATGAAAAGACTTGTGCCCCATGAAGCGAGCCAAGGATGGTGTCCACGGTTGGCATGGGATAGGCATCCAACTTGGTAATGGAATTTAACTTCCTGTAGTCAATGCACATTCTGTATTGACCATTCTTCTTGGGTACCATCACCACAGGCGATGCCCAGGGTGAAGTCGAAGGCTCAACCTTTCCAGTCTCTAACAGCATCGCCAGCTCCTTGTCTAATGCTTGCTTTCGATCTGGTCCCAAGCGATAAGGGTGCGAGCGGACTGGCAAAGCATCCCCAACTTCGATTACATGTTCAGCCAAGTCAGTATGTCCGGGGGACTCACTGAAGATGTCGCCAAATTCCTTAAGCAAGTCATCAAGTTGTGCTTGTTCGTCTGGTGAAATCAGTACCTGGGAGGCAGGTGGCGTGACCGACAGGTGTCCGGTATCATCTTCATCATAACCATCATCTACTTCTGAAGCAGGTTGTACACCAAGGAGAGGGAACCTCACACGCTGTTCCCTAGGACCTCCTGTGTAGAAGGAGCCCTCATAGAAGTCTAGTACCAAGCGGACCCTGTTGATAATATCCATACCAAGAAGTACCGGCGCTGGTAGCCTTTGAATCACCTGGAAGACACCGTGGGTAGTACAATTACCCAACTCCACATCAGCAGTGACAATTTTTTCTATGACAAGCTCCGTTTGATTAATTAGTACAAATGCTCCATCTTCTCCAGGCTTCACAGACGGCAGAGCTAGTTTTGAACACAGATCAGATGTCATCAATGAGACACTGGCCCCTGTGTCCACCAGTGCATGAGTATGTACTCCCTTGCCTGCTGCATCCTTCAATGTTACGTCAACGAAGGGAATTGTGTCGTCGTAGTGGGCGACAAGGTTGCATTTAGGGGCTTTGGATGAGGGTGCCGATTCTTGCGTAGGTACACGTGGCTGTTGAGCAGCTTGGGAAGGGTGCGGTTGGGGTAATGGACACTCGGCTGCTCGATGGCCGAGCTGCCCACAACGATAGCAGTTGCGGTTGTACGAAGTCCTTCGGGGTGGGGCAGCACGACTTGCCTGGGGGGTTGTCGTGAACGGCTGTCTTCTTGGTCCAGCTTCGTCCATCGAGCGTGTGGTATTAGCCCGCCTGTGTAGCAACAGCTCATCCGCTATACGTGCCAGAGCAATAAGAGAAGACTCATTTCTCTCCCTAAGCTTCAGTCGGAGTGTTTCATCTACTATAGTGCTCAAAAATTGATCAACCATGACTAGATTTAAGCATCTCTGAACCTCTGGGATATCCAAAGTTGACTGGGATACTTCTACCCACCTATAGAAATAATCTTGTAAGCGGTTAGCAAATTCTTCAAAGCTTTCCTCGCCGCTCTTTGATTCAGCTTTGAACTTCAAGCGGTACGCATCTGGAGTGAGGTGGTATCTGCGAAGGATTGCTTTGGCCACCTCATCATAAACCTCCCTTTCCCGTTGGGATAAAGCATGGAAAGCTTGTTGCGCCTTTCCAGTTAAGTATGGCTCCAAAAGCATGGGCCATACTTCCTTCGGTTTACCCGCGGAGGTGGCTAAGCGTTCAAAAGTGCTCAGATAACATACTATATCATCGTCATTACTCAACTGGTGAAGGCCCTTGAACGGAGGGTCAGATTGTGCACTTTTGTTCATAGCAGCAGTCAGCAGTGATTTGCATAGCTTCTCAGTTTCTTGTAGGTGGGTGTTCTCCATGTGTTGCATAACTCGCAAGAGATCTTCCACCCCCACTCCAACATTTCTCTTTTCATCTTCTTTCAATTGTGGTAATTCACACAAGCATTGAATCCTTTCTACTTTTGTTTTCACTGCATTTATATCGATATTATTCAATTCACACAGATGTCCTATGTGGTCCGCAGTAAAGCGATTCAAATATGCGGCTCTATCTGCCATGATCACTGCAATCTACAAAATATACAAGTAGCAATATCTCAAAATTCTCAAAGTTCCACAAAAATCAGTATCGCTTATCAAATACAAAAAATACTAAATCAGACGGTATCACGTGGCGATTCCTCCCAAGGTGACTTTGTGTCGTTTAAAATAAATATTATGTATTTTAGTATGTTTCCAGCAGAGACTATACAGGTTTTTTTTTTTTTTTTTTGAGGTTACAATTAAATCATAAGAAACCGGCAAAAAATGTGTGTGCACAAGCCAATAACAATGTTTTAAGGAAAAACCAACAATAAGTCGTCAAATGCAAGGAAGCAACTCTTTGTGCACACGCCAAACGTGAATCAGTGTTTCAATCTGGAGTACTAAAACAACAGACACAAGGCCTCATAAATTCCTAGGCCTCTTAATATAACAACTTAATGAGCACACGCCAATCCTGGCTGGAAAGCAATCAGCCGGAGTGAAATACCAAGTATTTAAGCGTAAACTGCAGCGGCCAATAAAAGGAGTCAACTTTGTGTGCGCATACCGAAGCCTGAAAATGCCATGAATCGATTTATGTGAAGTGAAGTTTGAGACAGACCGATTCGAAGACTTAACATTAATATAATGAAGGCCAAGTATGCAATACACCCGGCAATCGTCTCGCTTAGACATATTAGAGTTAGACTTGTACTCTTAAATTATTCAATGAAATCTACCGTATTTAGTCACTAACCGGCAAGTGACACTCACATGCAAAAACAGTTTCGCTAGAAACTATTTCAATTTATTTTGGATATTTTCACACACCTGTACTAAACTAGTTGTAGGTCTAAGTTACATACATGTAGAACAATATGAAAATGTTGTAATGTTATTGTTGGCACATTTGTTTATTTTGTTTTAAGACCTCTCGCACTGTCAGTCACTTGCAAGTTTTAAATTAACACTACTCACATTCGTTCTCTAATTACATGTATGCAATTCCACAAATTCGCTTTGACCTTTGAATTTGAGAATAAATCTCCCATCGAGCGAAGTGAAGATGGACTGGACTGTGTGCGTGGTTCTAATACCTTATACTTAGTATAAATAACATACATACAGTATACGATGCACTGACTGGGGCTGGCTGCCTACACTGGGCTACAGTAGTTCTCTACCACTGGCACTGCACTGACACTATACTGTGTAACGTTACAGCAGTAGCATACAAAAACGAGGCTCCGAGAATTTAAGACTTCTCCTCCAATATCACCCATAAATTCCTTCATTCCATAGCACGGGGGATCCTGCCGACTACGCCAAATATAAGGGGTCACTCGTACAGACAGGAAATAACAGGAAAGACAAGGTTTTCTAAGGTTCCACAGGTTTTAATTCAGTTCCAAACAAGCCAGGTTCGGGGACCTCGCTTCGCGACGAGTTCGCCATTTTCCAACCAACCTTCCCGCCGACCTCATTCCCACATGTATCAACAGAGTATCGTCAACAACCTCATCCCCAGAATATTCCCTTACAGGGCGATCAACGGGACTAGCTAGCTTCGTGGAGCCTAGCCGAGGCCTGCCTAAAGGCTAAGTCTAAAATAGCAATTTAGGTATAGCCTACAATGTAGGCTCTTCTAAATTGTGAAAAGGAGAAGTACAGTGGCCTAGAGTAGACTCTAGACGGTGGATATAGGTCCAGGAGAGGGGGTCTTAACTGCTCCATAGCGCTAACCTAGGCCTAGGGCTAGGCTAACTAAATCTAGTGCAGTCGGTCAAGCCCAAAATTATGAGCATAATCATTTCTGTTCGGTTCTCCCATATGTTTTGTGTATAATTTTCCTACCGTACGATTTTCATTTTAAAACGCAAAATGCATAGGCAAATTTTGGCTGCAGTCGTGTCACTCGACTCGGCTATCTGACTAGACATAGTGATGTCACTGAATCAAAGAAATTTGTTTAACCTGTCGGTGGTTAACGTTTTATTATTTCTTTAACAGATTCTTAGAATTTTTTCTTAAACTTAAGAAAAATGTCTTAGAAGTTTATTGAATACGGCCCCTGAAATCCATAAACTTTGAAGAGTTACAGAAAATATCACAAGAAGAGTACTATAAAAACAATCGCAAAAAAAATGAACAATTTTGGAGAAACTAAGTCTAAGAGATTATTCTGTTCAAGTTTTTAATAGAAGAAATGAGCTTACATTTTCATTGGCATTATATTTACAAAGTCAAAGCAATGGGCATGATATGCAGTCGTGAAATAGGATATCATTTCCCATACACTTTGTCATTGTGTCAGAAAACTTGGTCATGTAAATGCTCATTTATTGGATGCTTGTCCATTACATTGTTCACCTGTCAATCACCCTCCATACCATCTCCATCCAAACCACCTGTTCATTGTACATTTCATCCCATTGTCATGTTCCATCCATACACTCAATGTTCAGTCAATGTTCTATGTATACACTCAATGTACATTGTATTCAAGTTATACACACTACGTGTCATGCTCATTGTCAAACACATTGCATAATGCTATCACTCTCTCACATACATACACACTACCCTGCATCTCTCTCGTGACTTTGAGTTTGATATACGATGGGAGTATTTTAATTCCTATGCTTTACTAATAAGTTTTATGTTCTTCTTCTTCTCTTTTCTTTTTCTTCGTGATTCTTATTATAATTGTTACCATCAGTACTTTTACTCTAGAAGCCGAAATATTTTATTACCGACTGTCTTGTTTTTCTTCATCTTTCTCCTAAATGCTATAGGTTTTCTGGATCGCTGAACTCGGACAGACGCGTATCAAATGTAAGTAGGCCTGATAGGCCTCATTGTTTAGAAATGTTCAACAAAAGCAATTTATACATTCCGCCTTATGAAAGTTACAGCAAAATAAATTATATTTCTTCCTTATTTATTGCATTGTGCAAATGGCCTAATTCATACTACATTAAATGGCAATTTCCAAAAGACGTCAGTAAAAAAAATTGTGAATGGCTATTAAGTTACCCCTCCCCCCCCCAAAAAAAAAAATAAATAAAATAAAATAAATAAAACAATAATAATTCATACAAAATAACTTTAAAAAAATAATACGATCTAGTAGTTGTAAAGCGTATGTTTTGTCCATGATAGTGAAAGCAAGAGATTGTATGTAACTCCCTAGATTGAATATGATGTAAAATTGATGCATTCATTTTCTTGTATTTCATGACAGATCCCTATGTTACGGATTAAGGACTGCCATCTATCTGCTGAGATGACCATCAGGTTGTGGTCCTGCCTCAGATCCTTCACCTCACTGTCCGAGCTTACTATCTCAGACTCCTCTCTCAGTTTCTCTCCATCTCCTCCTGAGCTTCCATCCGTCACAGAGCTGATAGCTGAGAGAGTGACGTCACAAAGCTACGAAGGTCTGCTCTCATCGATACCTGGCTTGAAAGTGATCGATATCACTATCGATGATGCAGAGAGAGACATATCTCACATCACGGCTGGTCTTCGTCTGACCGGGCACAGCAGCTCACAAACATCAACCTTACAGCACCGCTATCACTCCCATCAGAGAAGAAGAATGTATCGAGAGAGACGATGAGAGGACTGGGTCTTCTGATCAGAGAACAAACCAACAACCTACAGGTGCTGCTTGTGTACAGGGTGAAGTGCACAGACGAGGAAGACTTGGTTTACCTCGTCGAGTGCTGCAGACATGTGAAGACGATGAAATACGTACGGTAAGTTATTGTTCAACTCATAATATAAAATAGATTGTATGAGATGATTCTATTCCGTTTTCTACAGTACTAACGCGTAATAGTAAGAATGTATAAAGGGATGAATAGTTTAGACGTGGGTGTAGCCTCCTAGTTTATGTTTATTTGTATTTATTTTAAAAAATGAATTATTTCTCCGTATTGTTATTTTATTTCAATGTACAGTATTAGTATTAGTATAGGGCCTATCTGAATGTAAATTGAGCAAAAAAAAAAAAACTTAATTTAGGTTACTATAATTAGATCTATTATAATCATTTTAATTTTCTTTTATTCTTTATATTATTTGGACACTCAAATTTATAATTCAAATTAACGCAAATGTCGCTCTTGGACGAATTCTGTAATTGAAATTAAGAATGCAAACATTCAAATTCAACGAGTCAACCAAACATACATTCAGTTTACAAATTCGTGCATGCCGGTCTTTTGAGATCAGTGCATGCAAGTTAACACGTTCGGTTTACTGTGTTAACTTGAATGCGCAGATCTACTCCAAAAGTGCTCACATTTAAAAGTTGAATTAACATTATGTGAATTTGTTTTCCTGTTGTTTATGTAGGTAAGATTCATGTAGGCCTACTAACAAAGCAGATTCTTCTTGAACTAAGATGATGAAAAAAAAGGGGAGGGGGACTGTTTCAAAAAAAGTGAAAAGGAATTAGCACACTAACGTAGGTGTATAACGTTGACATCGTTGTATTTTAACAATCATGCCCATAATATAACCTTTCCGTTGCATATCAACATTGATAGGCATTTTTATCAAACTCGTGCGTTTTTTCATCAAGCATAGAGGCCGCATTGAAGGTATCTACATGTAGATATTTTATTCTAAATTTTACGCCGTATAGTAGACTTTGTTCTAGACTAACTATAACCAGGTGGTCAGACACATCAAACTGACGTTGGTGAATATATAAAATAAAAACCAGCAAGTTTTGTGCTAGTTATTAGCAGGGACGAGGAAGAAAATACAATTACATGAGGCTGCTCGTTTTGGAGTAGATTTGAAGGAAACAGCAGAATTGCTCCACGCCCCCCCCCCCCACCCCAGCTCCCCTCTTTTATAAAGAAAATGCTCTGCAGCCCCTGCTGTGTAGAATTAATGACTACCCCAGATTTTGAGGTATATAGGGGATTTAGAATTCATAAACTTTTGCTGATTTATGTAAGAAAGAAGAGGATAATTGCATTTATACATAGATATGGAAAGAAAACTATTCGAATTACTGAGATCATGATGATGATGATAATTCTGACAATGTTTAAAACACGCACAATGCATATTTACGGATGTTAAAGGTGCTTATTCTCTTTTAGAAGCAACACAAATGTTCTTATTAACCTATTCAACATCGAATGTTAATTTAGAGCTAATTACTTAAAAGATTGTAATGTTTAACATTGGAACATTTAAATTTGTCGATAGAAAGAGAGGGGCTATATGTGAGATTGTTACTTTGCTTCGACGGGAGCCCGGATAGCTCAGTTGGTAGAGCACTGGTCATGTAATCCAGGTCCTGGGTTCGAACCCCGGTCGGGGCATTGTAATTTTCTCACATTTACTTTCTTTATGATATATTCAATTTACTTCAATCCTATCAATTATGATATTATAATTACGAATTCAATTGTCCTCTATAGAAATTCGTTGGCATGGATTTGCCCGACTTTAGAGGGAAGACCTGTCTCATTGGTAGGCCATTATATAGCGTACGCATGGAATTGGTATGGATGTACCCCCGACGCTCGATGGAAAGAGAGGGGCTATATGTGAGATTGTTACTTTGCTTCGACGGGAGCCCGGATAGCTCAGTTGGTAGAGCACTGGTCATGTAATCAAAGGTCCCGGGTTCGAATCCCGGTCGGGGGCATTGTAATTTTCTCACATTTACTTTCTTTTGAATTTACTTCAATCCTATCAATTATGATATTATAATTACGTATTTAAAGATTTAAAGATTGTAATGTTAACATTGGAACATTTAAATTGGTGGTGGAAAAGTCTAATTGAAATTGCCTCAAAGTTTTCTTTAAGACTTTGCGATCGTGTTGCATACTATTATGTACATGTAGACTGACCAGACGTTTACATTTTTGTGATGCGGACGTTAATGTAATATTTTAATCTATTCATCATTTGATCTATAAGAAAAACCCTACCATCCAATTTCAAATTGATTTCATTAAAACAGAATTATTGTTTTTCAATTCTACCAAAATACAGATTCACCCGGTGGAGGACAGATTTTTTTTTTTTTTTTTTTTTTTGGGGGGGGGGGGGGGGGGGTTACAACATTTTCACCGAAATTTGGCAGTATGGTTGTACATTTAAAAAGTTATAAAACTGACCAAAAATTCTATCGGGAAGAGGGTGTAACACTCCCCGGAAAAAAAACAAACCCAACAACAACACCACCAAAGTGCCTATGACCAAGCCTTGCTACCCAAAACTATCTGGATGTGGAGAAAAGACTTCTTATTTTACATTCCAACCTTAATACAGTGTACGTCGAATGTTCTTTATTCAAATCAAGTCAAACTTACATGTATGTAGTTCAATTTTGAGTATTCTCACTTTCCTATAATGTTCAATTTGGTGCAAAACGATAATTACAGTAGTAAGTGAAAATTGTATAGCTTTCTCAAAAGTAGTTACGAAACAGTTTCAACATTTTGTTAACTCGCCCATTGTCCATCTTCATTGTCTTGACAAGGCATAATAGAAGATCTTGCAAGGTATTTGTGTAATTAACACATGAATGGTAGATTTCAGCATGGCAGTCACGTAGAGTAATATAGCGAGCTGCTTTATTATGTCTTCTCAAACAGTTACAGTTGGACAACAATGATTGAGTTTACAAATCCTCTCAAGATTTGTTGGCTACTTTTCAGAAAGCAATACAATTTTCACAATTTGATAAATTATGGATGAAATGGTAATTTCATATCAAATTTCACCCCAAGAAAATTACAATACTCATAATTGCACTTTGTAAATTTGACCAGAATTGAATTTAATGTTTTGAGTTATTATTAAATTTGGAACATAAAAAAGCCTTTTCTCTACATCCAGAGCAATTTAGGGGCAACAAAGCTTGGTCAAAGGGCATGTTGGTGTGTTTAGTTTTATGTTTTTTTTTCTTGCAGGGGAGCGTTACACCCCCTTCCTGATGAAAATATGTGTCAGATTTTTTTTATATTTTTGTACCGTACAGCCACATACCTCTCCCATCTGGCAGTGTCTCTGTGCAATGGCAACGAAAAATGGAAAGCTGTAAGGAGTGTTATGTACTCGTTGGCGTCCGGGCATGATTAAATCAGAACTGTTTTATCCTAATAATAAACTTTTATCAACTTTACTTTAATAATTGTGTTACTTTTCTTTGTTAATGGCAGCCATTGGTGGTGCAAATGAGTTATCACAGAACTCCTTGATGGCACATACTTTAGAAGGTGTGCATTTATAGGTTAATTCCGTTACTGATGAATTGATAGGGGGAAAAATCACACATAGACTACATCGCTGCCCGAATATGAGGTGATTGTTGCTCAAATATCGGAATTTTAATACACAGGTTTGTGCTGTTTGTATTCTATCGTATTTCGGGTGGATCGTCTGAATAGCATGATGTCAACAGTGACGATACCAATAGATGGCAGGGGTGCCCCCATAACTCTCTTTCCCCTACCATCATCTCATGAACTAGGATCTAAAGATTTGTTTGCTTTGAATGATGATGAAGTGACTACTTTTCCGGCTCTTTATCCCCCCCCCCCCCCCCCCCGAACATACCGAAGATGTAACTACTGTTGATAAACTTAATGTTGTAGGAATTCTCTGTCTGTTTCTCTCATAGTCTATCTGTCTCTATGTCTTTCTGTCTCTCTGTCTCTCTCTCGCTGTTTCTATTCCTCAAGTCTGACACCCAGCGCACCTTACCCCCATCTCTCTCTTTTCTGCACATAGGCTTAGCTGGTGTGGGACTAAAGAGGGCGGCAGACTGGAATCTCATCTCAAGGGTCTTCGCACGTCACGCGAAGGTCTCGAAGTGTGGGTTTATCATGTAAGTCAATTCTTCCTTGTTGTGCACTGTTAGAGTACACTTTCACTGATTGTTTGTTTTATGTGTGTAATAGCCACGATGGCGATACGTTTCTTTTGTTTATATGCCTCTCTGTCTTTTGCTTCTATTTCATTTTTTTTCTCTTGGTATGTTTTTCGGTGGCAATGTTGTTTTTTTTTTACTCTTTTTTGTTTTACTGTTCTGCATAGATTTTTTGTTTGCATTCTCGACTCATTTTGTCTACCTCCTTTGTTTTCATTTTTAGAATTCCATTGCATACATACCTGATGCACTTCACGAAAACCAAATACATGTATGTGTTTCTGACAAATATTTTTCACCTACTTGTTTTCTTAATCCATTTTCATATTAAATTTCATTTTGTTTCCCCTGACTCGATTTGCGTTATGCGCTTATGTTCGTTATATCGAATGCGCTTGCGTTCGTTATCTTAGTTATTTTTGCGTTTTTTGTGTTTTTTGTGTTGCTTTAATTTTCAATATGATTATTGTTATTATCAACCCTATGCATTTGACAAAGTGTATTTTTCTGCACTGATTCTTTGATTCGCTGTTGTATGTTTGTGTTCGTTTCGCTATTACATGTACATGCACTCACTCTCTTAACTTTCCTTTTCTGTCACCCGCATAGCCAGGATTTTATTTGGGGAGGGGCGGTCGGATCGCGCAAGAGAAGCGTTCGCCCGGAGGGGTTGCGAAGCGGGGACGCTGCGGCGTTTTTTCTATTCGAGAATTATAATTATCGACTTTTCGATGCATAATAATTATTGCTGTTTTGATACCCCATTTTGATTTAGCATGGATATGAGTTTAATAAGTACTACTGGAACTCAGAAAGTTGTTCACACTCGTCCAGATACAAATAAATGAAAAACTGATTAAAAAAAAAAAAAACACGATTCTATCTTTGAACATAGCGCATAATTTTACTGTAACCTATTAATTTACAATAACAATTACGGAAAAAGCATAATGGAAGGACTCATTCCTACCGGTTTAAGCTAGAAACATCTATAATGTATTTAAAAGATTCAAGTAATTTTACAGAAACTAAAAAAAATGGTATTTGTATAAAGCCAGTTGCGGTTTTCCAAATGTTATTACATTTCACATTTTCTTATTCGAAATATCATATTTTAAAAAGGTTATGGAAAAGGGCGGTTGTTTTTTATACAGATATTTGTACTCTCATAAAAGGGTAGGCCTACATCTACATCATAATTATACATCTACATTTATCATTGCTGCTTCATGTCCACTTTCCAAGAGATACCTTTCACTAGCGTTAGGAAAATGAATTTGGTTTCCTTTCCTTTCTCCCCGTCTTGTCTCTCTTTCTTTTCCCTTTCTTTTTTACGCATCTGCTTTCCTTTTTATTTCGTCTTGCTTTCTTTTCTATTTCATGTTGTATACTGTTGTTTTGTTAATTTCCCCCCAGCATTTTGCACCTGGCTCATTCATGGGAATGGTCTATATGCATACTGTTACTGACTTTGTTTACATGTACCTCTCTCTCTCTCTCTCTCTCTCTCTTTCTCTTTCCGGAATGTGCTTTATTCTTTATCTCTTTGCTTCCAATCCCCGTCATTGGTTTCTGCTTTACATTATACGGTATTCTGGTTTATCCTGTCTCCTATGATCGTCTCCTGCCTCTTTTATTTATCCCTTATCTCTTGTGACGGTACCCTCGATATATTTTAAGACCTTAGTAAATTGTAAATTGATCATTACTGAGAAAAATAGCTTTCAGGCACCTCTTTAACTCTTTCAGTGCCGATGTCACGTATATGTGACAGATAGACTTGCCAGTTTCATTCACCAATTGCTCGACCACAGGAAAGGTATATGGTGGTCAATGTATATCAAAATATTGAGCATAAATCAAGCATTCTAAATATATGATTATAATTATATGCTACCATAGGCCTTTTCAGAGAAAATTACAAATTTGTAAAAAGATATTACCTTATTTCAGCATTAAATAATAGTAAACATATGAGAAACTAAAGAGTTGACAAAATAGAAACTCAAATATAATTTTTCAATAATTCTTATGCATAAATTTGGGTAAAGTAATAATGTTTGGTATCATAAAAAATGGTAATAAATTTCCTGCAAGTTTTGTACACAATATTCGGTGAAATAATAGATGGTTAATGAAGTGCAGACATTTGAAAACTAAGCATTGATCCATTTTGGTAAAATTTTGAGAGAGCTAAACCGCTTGGCACAGTAAGAGTTAAAGAAAGAAAAAAAAACCCGATATGTTTAGTTCTGCTCTAAATCAGAACAACCGACAATATAGAATGGAAGGAAAGTTGGTTCCTAAGTCCTTGCAGCATTTTAAATTTGTTTCTGTAAGGCAGTGGTGAAGCTTTATGAGACACGGTGCCCCGATAACATGGTGAAAAGTAAAACAAAACAGAAAAGGAGAGTCAAATAAAGAAGGGGGAAGAAAATGAGTAGAAAAATGAAAGGACCCTCTCCCCACCACCTCTTATTGCATGCCCTGTTAATTCACATTTCATTCACCTAGTGAGATCGGTTTCCCCCAAATAATTGTCCTCTCAACGCCGGTACCCACTCCACGCCATTGAAGTTAGGCCCCATGGTTTCCTATAATATAAGCTTATAAAGGAAACATAGATCTGTCTTCACAAGTATTAGCAGTCACCTTAATGCAATTAAGCGTTCAAAGATATCAATTATATAATACGTAATGTGAGAAAAGATCTCTATTAAGAGAATAGTGCTAATACGCTCATAACATGCAATATGATGTACAGACCAGTATGTTAATTATAAAAATCGGGGGGGGGGGGGATTTGTAGATGTCATTTTTTTTTTTTTTTTGCTTTCTGGGAAGCGACTCGGCCTAGCTATCATAATTCATATAGAACATGTAAACTAATGATCAACTTCAAAGGTTATAAGCAAGAACGCTTTCCTGATTCATAACAGAACCAGGTACTGATGCAATCGAGATGAAGTTTGGGTGAGAAAGAGAGAAGGGGGAGGGCGCTGAATTATGTATACATATATAAACCTTTTTCTTTTTAAATCTAGAATCCCCCTCCCCCATTTCATTCTTTCTTATACACCACGTATGTCTATACCTACTTCAAATCAATTTCTCTCTTTGTCCCAAGCTGTCTCTCACTCTCTATGAATATTATTCCTTTTCAAGCCTTTCCTAGCTTTCTCATCCTCTCTCTTTCGTGCTTCATTTCTTTATCCTTCTTTTCAACTCTTCTCATTTTTACTATGTCTTACTCTTCTCATATTCTTTTGATCTCACTCGAAACACCCCCTTATTATTATCGCAACACCCCCTTATTATTATTTATTTATTTTATTTATTCCAGACCTTCATTTGTATTTTTCGGGGGGTCTGCTTTCCTTCTTTCTTTCTTTCCTTCTCGTCTCAGTGCTACTTTTCTACAATATGGGACCTGCCTGCATCTTGTCTCCCCCCACCCACCCCTCTCTCTCTCCCGCTCTACTTTTGCATGTCTCACTTTTACTCCCTTATTCCTCTCTGTTCATTTTCATCATTCTTTTCCCCTCTTCCATTTCTTGCCCACTCTTTCTCATTTCCTCCTTAATAACTATAGCTACAGGCCCCTTCTCTCTCTCTCGTTCATTCTCTCTTAATCCCTTATTCTTTACTCTCCCTCCCCTTCCCTTTGATCGAAGTCAATTTTCCAGCAGACACGTCGGCATCCTCTTTCTCATGTACCCTCGTGCTCATCTTCTAGTTTTAATTCCTACCCCACTTGCTCTCAGGACCGTGTCTTGTGACTGTTAAAAATATATAATAGATCTTTGGTGTAAACGATGCATGTACGTATACTTTACTTGGTTGTAAAACAGCCCAATTTGTTGTGTAAATCAATGTTATTTTCAGACAAGATACTTTTCCTCTCAACTGGTATAACATACAGCACATGATGAAAATGGTTAACGTACTCCGATGCAAAATACACACACGCTGCAAAACATCGGATACAGGTTTTAGTGGAACAGTCTGCGTTGTCTTGCTACTGCCATCCGATTGGGCTCACAGTCTCAGAGCAATCGGATCGCAGTCAGATTGTGCAGTGTGCGCCGGGCTTTAATGTCCATGATAACGCAAAGTTTCTATTTTCATGGCTTCCAGTATTTTGCTTCATTTTTGATCGGTCTAAATGTATTTTCGTCGCGAGTTTTCCTTTATCTTCTTCTTTTTTTTCTGTTAAATCACCTTCGTCTCTTTCATCATTTTTCAGTCTGTTTCTTAATATTTGTTTTAATTATTATTTTTTTTAATTTTCGACTCTGTCGAGTTTTGTTTATTTCTACTTATTATGTACTCATTTTCTCATTCCATTTCTTATTTTTATTTCTTTGTCATTATAACCGCTATGCATATGACAAAACTCATGTTTTGACTTATTGCTGTACAATGTTAGTGTTCGTTTCGTTATTACATGAACTCACTCCCTTCACTTTCCTTTTATTTTGGGAGGGCGGTCGGATTGCACAAGCGAAGCTTTCGGGCTGGGGGGGGGGGGGGGTAGTGCGAATAAGAAATTAAATTTTAAAGGGAAGATGTCAGAGATTATCTGTTTCAACATTTTTAAAATAATGCTGGTATAGTTTATTCGTAATTCCGACGTTGCTTAGATATAATTCTTTTGCTTTTCCAGAAGCGACTTCATACCATCGGCCCATTTATGGATCATATAGCAAATGAAACATCCGGATAAACTGGAAAGAAAATAGCCCAGCTATGTTTCCTTATTCATACATATTCATTAGACACGTGCAGGGATAGATTATTTGAATTCTATATAAAATGCGCCTAGGGAAGAACTTTTCATGAACAATATGCAACGTTACCATGTGATTTAAGATGTCTGTTTCATCATTAATGGGAACAGCCATTGGATTTCTAAATTAGACACATTTTCCTCTTTGTTGAAAACATGCCTGTCTCATTGTAACATCATCCGTCTTCTTTTGCAGGATAATAATGACTTTCGTCCGAAGGAGTACTACATTTCTCACGTTCACTGAGCTACAGTCATGACTACGCACTACTCTGGAAGCTTACATGGTACATTGCCAACCAACCATACCTGACATACATCACGGTGAATATTAACTACAAGGATGAATGCATTTGCGACTATTTTACCACAGGTTTGCATCATGATGTACTAAACAGGAATATGCATCGCTAACGACGTTTAATATGCCCACATTCATCTACATTATTGGTAGTAAATAGTTATAGGTTTTCAATTTCGCAGATTTGTCATTCAATTTGATAAGGGAGTCATTCAAATTCGCGAAAAAGATCTGTGCCATGAAATTTATCATTCAAATTCATTTTGAGGTCATTCAAATTCGCACTTCGGTCAAGACATTTAGCGTTTACATCATTCAAATTCAAATATGCGTGGAGAGCATTCAAATTCGCACGTGGGCATTCGAATTCGTAATGAGTTCATTCAATTTAGCATGTATTTAGCGTTTGTGTGTTTTTGCCCAACATGACATAGGCCTACTATACAAAGGAAACATTATATATATAACATAATTCATGATAACTACATGTACGTTATGAATAACATTTTTCGGAGTATACATTGACAGCCAACACAGTGACACACTCACTATATATATATATAGTTAGACATGAAAAAACAGATTATGAAAAAGAATAAAAATCAATCAAGAAAATAAATGAAAAAAAAAAAGATTATGAAAAAGAATAAAAATCAATCAAGAAAATCTGCAATTCTGCAGGCACTATAAACGTTAGAAATGAAGAACAAAAATTCCTAGAACTAAATTTCAAAATGATGATAAATCAGAAGAAAATAAAATAAAAATAATAAATCAGAAGAAAAATAAAAGAATGTTATTGATTATAGAAAAACACACCCATGTGTGCAGAAAACTCATAAGGAAAGAATGAAAATACCAAATAATTATCAACTGACAAAATTTACTGGAACTACATTTGATTTTGAATGCTCAACGTGTTAAGTTGAATGATCCGAAATGAAATTGAATGCTGGAATAACAGTATTGCGCAATTCCCTTGCCATTCTTTGCTAAATTGAATGAACGTTTTGCGAACTAGGTGCATTTAGTGCGAATTTGATTGACAAAAACTTAGATTCAAATGACATAAATACAAATTCGAATGATATGAAAATGAATTTGAATTACAAATCGGCTGTGCGCGACCTAAATCCTTGAAATTGACTGACGATCTTACGAAATTGACCGGGAAAACCTATACTATGATTTACTGCATATCATCATCATAACAGTAGTAGTAGTAGTAATAATATAAGAGTAGAAGAAGAATGGAATAAGTAGGAGTAGCAAGAGGAGATGGAGAGGGAGGATCGAGTTGTAGTATAGCAGTCATGGTAGTAGTAAAGTAGTAGTAGTAGTAGTAGTAGTAGTAGTAGTAGTAGTAGTAGTAGTAGTAACAATAATGAGTTGTTTTTTTTATATAGTAGTCATGGTAGTTGTAGCAAATGAGTCATACTTACTTGGGGACCTTACTCTTTTAGTGCAATATTTCAAATATTTTGTCTCACTTTGGTTATACTTTCTAAAATTTGATATTGTTCGAACCGACATATAAGTCATACGTGCTTTCTATTGATTGGTCGTGTACATGGTTAGAAATGGAATTGTAATCATTGTCACAACTTCTACCAATATGCTATTCACCAGTACTCAACAACAATACGTGTGTTTATATAATAAAGTTCATTAGATGAACGGGTGTTATCTACTAATGTATATGAATATGTACATGTATAACAATGCAGCTACGTTTACATGTATAACAGTCTGTTTCATTGTCATCATCATCATCGTCATAAATGTGTATAGATTTGATACTTGAATACCGCTAGGTATTTAGTGTACTGTAAATAGGTTTGCATTCATTTCACTAAACAAAAATTACAGAGTTTAATAAATTTAATAAATACAAACAGCGTTGTTGTCATCTCATAGTTATGATTTTAGTTTATAAGTTTTAAAGCTTAATTTAATTGTGATAACATCTGGAGATGTAAAAGAACAGTGAATAAACGTTGATCATGCGGTCATTAAGTTCTTAACAGTGTTGGTATGAGATTGAGTTCTTAATAATGGATCAGTTACACACCAAAGAGTAGAATGTACTAATCAAGATATAATGATAGTGAATTATCAAATGACAGGTTTAGTGACCCAGTCAATTTATATGACAAACGTCCCCATTTCATATCTCCGTATCCTACTGCTCCAACTGTAAATAAACGTAAATAAATAATTATGTAGACCTACATGGTATGATGGATGTTTTCCTTTTAATATAATGTAGATTATCCATATATTTAGCATATTTAGCATATAAAACATTGTTTTATGCTAAAACAAAGTAATCAATTATGTACAATATTATACACTATGGGGTATACAGCTCATTGTATATTTGGTCAGGATTACAATTGTAAAGCAAGAAGAATTAAGCAATGATTTTTGTTCATCGACATGTATTCAAAATTAGTCTTCATAAAAACATGCAGAGTAGATAGCAAATATGAAGAATATTTACAAAAATCGTTGGGTAAGATGACATTAACATGTAGTATTGACAAATCAATGAAAGTCTCGTTTCATTCTGTAAAGATGACATTAACGTGTAGTATTGACATCAATGAAAGTCTCGTTTCATTCTGTAAAGATGACATTAACATGTAGTATTGACATCAATGAAAGTCTTGTTTCATTCTGTAAAGATGACATTAACGTGTAGTATTGACAAATCAATGAAAGTCTCGTTTCATTCTGTATAGATGACATTAACGTGTAGTAGTGACAAATCAATGAAAATCTCGTTTCATTCTGTATAGATGACATTAACGTGTAGTTGTGACAAATCAATGAAAATCTCGTTTCATTCTGTAAAGATGATATTAACGTGTAGTATTGACAAATCAATGAAAGTCTCGTTTCATTCTGTAAAGATGGCATTAACGTGTAGTATTGACAAATCAATGAAAGTCTCGTTTCATTCTGTAAAGATCATATTAATGTGTAGTATTGACAAATCAATGAAAGTCTCGTTTCATTCTGTAAAGATGACATTAATGTGTAGTATTGACAAATCAATGAAAGTCTCGTTTCATTCTGTAAAGATGACATTGACGTGTAGTATTGACATCAATGAAAGTCTCGTTTCATTTTGTAAAGAAAAAAAAAATAGTGTGCATGATTATAGGCCTATATAATCATATGCAAAGGGAAATGTATTCCATCTTATTTAAAGAGAGATATTTAAGACTGTCAGAAATGTCACATGAACGTCATATGGGGGAGCGGGATTTGAAAATGTAATATAAATAATTATGTATCACATAATGAGTTTATCATGTCATGTCGTTTTCTTCAAATGAAGCTTTGGATATCATGAACGAAATTCTAAACGATAATTACTTTCAAGCTTTTATAATCAAAACTTGTCTCATGTATTTATGTATTTTTAAACTGAATGATGACAAATAAATTGAATTGAATTGAAATAATAATGTACATAATGTTAAATAGTGGATGAACAACATCGAAAATACATATTTTGTTTCTTATTAACTGGTTCATGGTCATCTTAAGATTTCATTTCATCAATAAGCAAGGATTTAGATATTCAGTACATAATTATGTGTAAATGTTTATAATAAGAGGTTATACTGTTTGCAAACTATACATTAGTCGCCTGATTTTCTTTGCATGTTTGTCTCCGCCGTTCATTTACCCAGGTCTCGGAGACCAGTGAAGGAAAGAATACTTCGTAAACTGTGACGGGAGTGAAAAATATCGTGTTTGAGATTGGGTTATCCAGATAATTGAAAAATGATTTGAAAAAAAGGAACAATGTTTCTGGCCAAGCCCTCTCCAATGTTTGCAAAGTATGTGTTAACAATTTCGGCTAGACGGTTGGGTTCAGAAATGACAAAACCGCTTTGTTCAATTTCTGAGATATGAGCTTTAGTTGAGCCTTTATTCAGTCCGTTGTTGATGCGTTTATTATCTTTACTGGAAGGTATTTATTATACTGAGCTGTTATGATATGTGTATTATCTTTTGTATTATGGCATCTGTATATTATATTTATCTTGTTTTCTCATGTACATATGTAAACCAATCGTGGAAAGAAATAAAATATAAATAAAAAATCAAATCAAAATCAAGAAACACTGTAAAAACTGAAGTGCTACTTTTTCGGTGCTCGTATAGTGACTGCACCTGAAGTGCTGTTTTAGCACTTGCACGTGCTAATTTACAAGCAAAAAAAAAAAAAAAAATGTGACCGTGGCGAGCCTCGAACCAGGTTCCGCTGATTGAGAGGCGCTGATGTTACCGACAGACTAACAAACGCTTCTTGCAATCGAGCTTCGTCATGGGAGTCAAGTAGATAACATGAACTATGTGGTGTCGTAAATGCACTACGTTACAATAAGATCTGCTCTAAATCGTACGATGTGAGTTAGTCTAGCGGTAATGTCAGCAATTCTCGATCAGCGGACCCTGGTTCGAGGCTCGCCAGAATCACGATTTTTTTTTTTTTTTTTTGCTTGTAAATTAGCACGTGCAAGTGCTAAAACAGCACTTCAGGTGCAGTCACTATACGAGCACTCAGAAAGTGCTAAATTCAGCCCTCCAGGTGCTGAAAACAGCACTTAATTTTTTAGAGTGAAGAAATGAAATAAATAATGTGAAACTAAATGAAAAATGACGGCATTTTACAAAGCAATGAATTCAATCTGTGAGATATTTGCTTTTTCTACCCCCCCCCCCCCCTCCCGATTATCACCAATGTGAAAAGACAAACTAAATGACCTCTTGGAAAGATACAGAGAGAGAGAGAGAGAGAGATAGACGGACAATGGAGTTCAGAGTATAATGCAGATAGAGAGACGGGGAGTGACCGGGGGGGGGGGGGGGAGCGGAAAGTATACAGAGCGAAAGAGCAGAGAGACATAGAAAGAGCTCTCTCAAGATAGAGACGAGAGAATAATACAAAAGAATCTTAGAGTGGAAACAACAAATAGAGATGGAGAGAGGGATTTATCAAGACAGGGAGAGGGAGAGATTTATCAAGACAGAGAGAGGGAGAGATTTATGAAGACAGAGAGAGATTTATGATTAGAGAGAGAGAGAGGGAGAGAGATTTATCAAGACAGAGAGAGAGAGAGGGAGAGATTTATGAAGACAGAGAGAGAGATTTATGATTAGAGAGAGAGGGAGAGAGATTTATCAAGAGAGAGAGAGAGAGGGAGAGATTTATCCAGACAGAGAGAGGGAGAGATTTATGAAGACAGAGAGAGAGATTTATGATTAGAGAGAGAGGGAGAGAGATTTATCAAGAGAGAGAGAGAGAGAGGGAGAGATTTATCAAGACAGAGAGAGGGAGAGATTTATGAAGACAGAGAGAGATTTATGATTAGAGAGAGAGAGAGGGAGAGAGATTTATCAAGACAGAGAGAGAGAGAGGGAGAGATTTATGAAGACAGAGAGAGAGAGATTTATGATTAGAGAGAGAGGGAGAGAGATTTATCAAGACAAAGAGAGGGAGAGATTTATCAAGAGAGAGAGAGGGAGAGATAACGGAGACTTGAAGTGGGGACAGAAGCAAATTAAGACAGAATTATAAAGAGATGGAGAAGTAATGGGAGGGAGAGAGAGAGAGAGAGAGAAGGAGAGGTAAGATAGATCAGAGTAGAGAATGAGAAGGGCGATTGTTAGAAAGAGAGAGGGGGAGGGTGGTCGAGAGAAAGGAAGGGGCGGGGTCCAAGAGAGCGGAGAGGAGAGAGAAAGAGAAAGTGAGTGAGAGAGAGTGAGTCTCTCCCCCCCCCCCCCCCCATCTCTCTCTCTCTCTCTCTCTCCCTCTTTTTTGTTCTCTCTCTCTCTCTCTCTCTCTCACACATACACACATGACATTGTCGGGGGATGTTTATTTCTTCGACAATATTCTATTATACAATGTTTATACAGTCTGCTGCATGCAAAAGCAAAGTAATGCAATGGTAAACTAATTGTAGAGAAATTGTCACTAGATGGCGCTCGACCACTCAACAACCATACATCACTGATCTCTACGGAAAGAGATCAAGCCATACATGTAATGACGTATAGAAACCAACATCCCTGGAGGGAGGGGAGTTGGTTGTGTTTAGGGAGGGGGCACCCTGGGTCTTCACTCGGTCGCCCATCATCAAAATATGCATGGATGTGAAAAAATGAGTTCATTTTTAAACTCCTGACATTAATAAGCGTACTTTCTTCTGCTTCTAATTAGACGGGTGATTGTTTTAAGTCGGTCTACATTTTTACGTTTTCATGTTCTTCTCTCATTTTAGGAAAAGAAGGTCGTTCCTATATGTACAGTACATTGGATTTTCCGTTTAGAATTAAAAAAAAAGAAGGTGGGGAAATTGTTATTTTCTAATGTTGAATTCTATTCTGTCTTCGATCATGGTGGTATATACGTAAAGGAGAATAGCCGAGGAAGTGTAGATTCGTAATTCCGAATCTACGAGGCGTAGCCGAGTAGATTGGGAATAACTTATCTACACTTCCAAGGCTATTCTCTGACTTAAACCATTGCATAAGTTAGAACACCTGTATTTGGTATACCTGTACATTCGTCCTTTTGTAGAATACAATTAACAATCGAAGGAAGCTTTGATGCGTGTGTTTGTGCAGCAGTACATGAACAGTATAGAGGAAAATCCAAGTGAGCTATGAAAATTACGTAATGATTGAACTATTGCTCCAGGGTTCTAAAACTGTAGATTCGGACATGATACCTATTTGTTACGTAATTTCCATCCAATGTTGTTTGCGTGAAATGAAGCAATAGGGCGGTTTACGTAGTGATTCAAATTTATGGATGTTTCTTTCCTGGGGACCTAGTAACGAGGTATTCCATTAAACTGTTATTAATGAATGAACTACAATACTTGGAATCCAGTTTGCATACATTACTTGTTGCTATGTCGGGCAAGCCTCGGGCAAGCTTTCAGGTTGTCAAGAACAACCTTTGTTTCAAAAGTATGCATAAAATTTGAATCACTACGTAAACCGCCCTATTGTGTGTGATAGTGCATGACGCCAATAATTGTCCAATAAATCCGGTCCGATTCAACACCTTGTTATTCCCCATAATCACAGAATACAATTCAAATGTCATCCAGATTGTAAACCGATTCCCACATAACAGTACAGAACAACAATCAGTGGGGAACTCATTGTGAACTTGGGGTTTAAAAAATGAGGGAGGGGGAAGCCGTTTCTATGACTCCATTTTGGTTAGTACAGATCCCAAGTTTATCATTCTACAATATCTGTAGGGAAACTACAATGTTTTTTTTTTGGTAAAATTATAAAGAAACTAATAAAAGGGGATGACGAGTGATACGGACATGACATGAAGCATGATATTAATGAGATTTCCAGTATATTTGAGGCCGTTTTGGACAATGAAATATAAAGACACCCACTGGAATGCATAAGCTTGGAATGGTACATGTATATCTTGAACAGGCTTAACTACGTAAAACAACGGAAGACTCTGGTAACGTTGACTGCACCCTGATTGAGGCAAAAATAGAAAATATTAAGGGGGAAAAATAATGACAATTGATCTGAAGCATAAACAAAATGCAAATCATAAAACAACATGTGCAATCATAATAAATCATTTGTACTATATTCATTTCTTACATCTAGCTAGAAGAATAATCTTTGAATTGGTTGAAAGCTCAATAAAGCTCTATTGCATCAAATGTCACATCAGAATATTTATGGGAATCATGAGATATAAATATCAATCTTTTATAGATTTTAAATTCATTTTATAATTTCACCGTCCATCGAGTAGCATGCATCACTGATGAGGTACACAAACCAAGTCATATACACATTGGCCCGTATTCTCAACTCCGGTTTAACTTAAACTCGAGTGAAAGTCTAAGTGATTCAATATAAACATTGTGTAAAAATCAAATACGGCATGCTGGGATCATGATATACACGTATATGTAAAACACGCTATTTTTATAACCACTGAAATTTCAAAACCAGCAACGAGTTGTCAGGGTAACTTTCTTCATTTCTATTTAATGAGGGCTTCTTTTAATTCATCCAAGTAGTAAGCAACCAAGTGACCTACTACTGAAGTCCTATCTGAGGGACCAGGTAACTGAATGAAACACGGAGACTAAAACACTGTCCTAATTTTAAGCTGCAATCTCTCTACCCGAACAATGAGCTCCTACCAGACTTCATATCTAATTGAATATTGCTTAAAGGCATTGTGTAGCTTTGCAAAATTTGATAAATTCAGCGTGAAAGTGGTCCAATGATATATAATCCTACTGTTAGAACTATACTTAGCAACATGTGAAAGTAAGATAGAAATTGGAGCTCATTTACTATTTAAAAAAAAAGAAAATAAATGTGGTTTTGAAATCAAAATTCTGGCTGAAACAACGGCAGATCTACGTTTCAAACAGTATTTGGTCTAGCGTCCTCATGCGTTCGTTGTGAGACATTGGCAATACGCTATGTGTGTTTCGTACATGTATATAGAGCTCGAGATACATACATGTAGTATCTATGGTAAAGCCCGTTTAAATACCCAACATCCACTTACAGGCGCTAGGCGCCAGTGATATACCAGTACAGTGCAACGGTATACGGTCGTATACCGCGCCCGTACCCTTACCCGTCGGCGAGCCATGTAGCTAACTCAGCTCAGTGCACCGCATGCATAGTGAAAGCTAGTTCTCGACGTTTGTTTTATCATCTTGAGAGTGAGACTTGAAATTTTTTTCTCCTTACTGCCAGCGCCGGGACAGGGGCACAGTGTGATATCCACAACTCACTGTAAAGGCGGATTCACACCAAACGCGACACACGACAAACGACACGACAGCACGACATGCTACACGATAAACGGCAAAAAAACAGTGCACACCGCTCACGACATTCGCTAAAAAGTCGTGCTGGAGAGAGGGTGATGTCGTCTTTGATGATGAGAATGTCGTGATAGAATTCATTTCAAATTCATCATTATAGTCATCAAAATAATTTTAAAGATAAGACGGAAGTTTTATATTTTTAAATCTTGAAATCATTTATTCTTTATTTGGATGTTCTAAAAGTTGTTAAATTGGTCATGTGACTATGTTGAAGAATTACAAAAGTGATATTTGCTGTTGTTTATTCGGAATAATCACAGCTAGGTTTTCTTTCTTCATTAATAGGCCTACATAACATTGATGATCTTTGTTGTCTATTCGGATTTTTTTTGCCATACCTCCAAAATTCGCTCAGTGGGGGGCGGGGAAGGGGGGTCCAGTTCCCTTCCATAATTCTCTGACAAGCAAAAAAAAAAAAGGGTTTTCGTTCTAAAATGGGGGGGGGGCACAATGCATATTTTTCTTCCAAAAGAGGGGGCACGGGCCGAATGTGCCCCTCCCCCTAAATCCGCCACTGCTTTGGAACATAAATTTGGTGTGAAAATGGTGGTATTCTCCGCGGCACACACCCATCGCACACTATATGGGGAGGGGGCAGTTTTGTCTTATACACTCACTCTTTACCATATTTTATGCACAAAATGACCAGAAAAATATATTTTCTTAACTGAAAATATTTGTGCAGGCTTATATATTTTATATGGATTTTGGGTACCTCCAAACATTAGGAAAGTACTTGAATTTCTTGGTGGACTAACGGAAATTTTTGTTTTCTTTTTCTATAATTATAAGTTATCTCAAACTCATGGTCGCTTCCTATGTGTTTATATTTTAAATATTTCAGTGTATGACGGAACAACTTTTTATTGTAAAAATCCAACTGTGTTAAACTTTTTACGTGGTTGCAATAAATAAATAAATAAAATTTTTAAAAAATCTGCTGATATTTTCTCAACAAAGCAAAAGCTTTACCCCATATTACGGTACATCTTAAAATGACTCAAAAGAACCTATTTTCAGAGTTTCATTAAAAAAAAACACAACATACTTTTAAATGTAATTCCCCATTTCTTCTCCCTCTCTCTCTCTCTTTCTCTCTACCCCACCCCTCTCTCTCCATGTCCCTGCCCCTCTCTCTTTCAAAATTTTTAACAAGTTCAGTGCCTATTGTATTCTGTTTGAGAGCTGAAAAAACTGTAATTGGACGATACAAACAATACAAAAACCAATATTTAAAAGACTAAAAAAAGGGATTTAATACTGTAATTCAAATCTTTAATGGGATAAATTACTACAAGCACCTTCAACAAATAGACCAATATGGATTTCCCTTAAAATAGTACATTAAAAAAATCATGCAAATATGAAACCAAATAAACTAAATATCTTATCAATTATGGTATTGTAAGGTATGTAAATAAAGTTCAAGCTCCATTAGAGTGCAAATTAAATTCATCCCCAAGAATGTATGATGTAGTAAGCAAATACAATTTGCTCTAACACCCACTCCCCTCTAAAATACTTGGGACATGCACCTCAGTCCCGATATTAAAGTTGCAATGGCCTAATGATTATGTAAGGGGGGGGGGGGGGGCGGACGTAACTTGATATTCAACGACATTAACCACAGTTAGATTTTGAAATAGAGATTTGGCAAAAGTTTAAATGTCCCCACTAAAGAAATTACTTATTGCAGACTAATAACAATCTAACCGGTGGTAATGCATAACATGTAGCAAATTAAGGAAGAGAAGTAACGTACATGTAGTTGTAGGGGCTATAAAAAGACTGTTATTCAGAAAACTGAAATGAATGGATTCTGTCAACTTCATTTTGTTATGCCTTTGGTGTGTCCTTGCACACTCCATTGTGAGATCATTTGTGGACTGAGATGGGGGGGGGGGGGGGGGGGGGGCAGGGGGTACTGGGGTCCTAGGATGGGTGTGGTGACACAGGGAGTATTGATATTAGCAGCCGATGGACTGGGGGAGACACTGCTATTTGAGAATGATGAATGGCTTAAAGTTCATTCCCTTCGACCTCTCTTGTCCTTGAGAGCATCCTTTCAGCTACCAGGTACAATCTCTGGTAGATGTGTTCCCTACAAAATGAAAAAGGAATTAAACAATGATATAGCCTTCTAAACAACATTACATCATAGCTACAAAATGACTAGTACAATTGTATAACATTTTTTTTTCACAAAACACATGCATCAAAGTAACATTTACTTGAATGAACAGAACTATAATAAGATGAGAAAACAGCACTTAACATAGCAAGGGACTATAACACAAGTATGCATGATCAGTGTTTATGTATTAAATGTTATGGTTGTGTAGGACCATGACAAAGCTTATGTTAGTAAATAGAAGATCAGGGTATATATTATTTCCCTATTAAAACGAAGCAACTATTTGACACGACATTGAATGAACACCCATCCCCAATTTCCATGAATTCATGCACTGGGAAACAATTGGATTGTTACATGTATTGTACTATAAATAAAATTGTACTTACTCTCTAGGTAAGGACGTGAAATCAACAATTACTAGTACGTTAGTAAGTGTTTTCCCTTGATGACGGGAATCGGGAGTGTGATGACCTGAAATGATGATGCACCAGTTCCACTTCTCTTCCCTTGTTCTTCCTCATGTTCTTGGACTGCAGGAAACAAGCCTAAACATGTATTTTGACCAAACGACATTCAGCACTTTCTCCTGTAAATTTAGTGAGAAAAGGAAATTAGATCATTATTGTATTTTTGCCAGGATAAGAAATAACAAAGCAAAATGAAAATAATAATAATTTTCTTTAAAAGACAAAATAACAATGCTGACAATAATAATGATTAAAAAAATTAAAACAGTAAAGAAATCATTTGACCAGGTGAATTCCGACGTGCTTTATGTTTTAATTATAATAACATAATTGATGGGGGATGTACTGTATGTAAAGTATCTAGATATAAAAACGACTTAGTAGTTTCCATCTCCAAACGAATCTTTAACTTCATTTTAGAGTTGAATGAAACAAAATAATTACCAGATCTTTCAAGCTTGCTGGCAATCTTTCAGCAACAGTGTCTCGCCTTTAATATCCTCGTACAGCGATTTGCCTGGGTTTCCAGAAATTCATCATGGCCCATTCTTTTATGCTGCAAAAAAATAGAGGAAGAAAATTTAAAAAAATAGTTAAGGCTACAAATAAACGGGTTCATAAATATGTAAGGTTCTTTAATGTTTCTTCATGGAATGGACTTTTATTTCATCTTAGAAATCCACATGTAGTCTCATATAGAATGGGTGGTCTTGTGATGTAAATTTATATAATTATTCAACTTGAAAAAAAAAAAGTGAAACATAAAATTTGACCTATTTCAATCTATCAAAAGTTTATTTAGTGATATGGCAAAAGATAAATCATAATAAAGACACTAGTTATATATAATTTGATTCAAGCTATGCTCCCAACAAGTGATGGGATTCGTACCTTTTTCTTAATGTAGACTTACGGGTTTATGAACAGCAAGTAGAATGTACATAATACATTGTAGATCTACATCAACTCTAGATCCAGGGGTGGATCCAGGAATCAGGATTTTGTCAAGGGGGGGGGGGGGGGGGGAAATATCTCAGAAAACTTTCTGACAAGCAAAGAAGAAAAAAAAAAGGTTATCAGATTTTTTTTGATCCAGTTTCCCTTCAAATTCTCTGACAATCAAAAAGGGCATGCCTCCCTAAATCTGCCACTGCTAGATCTTTGACATCCCTATTGCAGATTTGTAGCCCTACTGAAAAAAAAATCTCTCTGAAAATTTTAGTTTTATTGCCTTATGTAAAATTGATCTAATGATTATTTTCTTCCTCCTTTTTTATTGTTATTGTCCTTTAACTTAGACTGCTTCTAGATCTACTGAAAATGCTTTGATTAAAACAAAAAGAAACAAAACTACCTAAAACAAACAAATAACAAAACAAAAAATATGGAGGAGTCTAACAGTTAGACTAAAAAATGAAGTCAAACTCTAGACTCTACACTGTACACATCATTCTTTTTTATACTAAACAATGGCAAAGAAAAAGAAACACTAGGCCTATAGGCCTATAGATATCTAGACCTACAAATAAGAAAAAGGGTCTCTGACTTAGATCTAAGTTAAATCAACATAGTCTAGACTCTAATTAGATATGTTACTTAGTCAGGGACATGTAAATTGATAATAGGCCTAGGCCTAGATACAAATATTTTAAATTCAGAGTAGGCCTATAGAGACTAGACGCTTGCCTAACTTAGACCGCAAGCTTCAGTCTCTGTTCGTCGGGTGTTCCGCTGGACTACGTCTTGCTTCACTAGGAGAAGGTAAAAAATAAAAAAAAAAATGTTAAAGACTCCTCCGAACAGACGGTTTTCAGCTGTCTAGCCTTACTTAGAATCTAGACCAATACTATTTGGCCTAGGCTCTAGATGTGGACCTAATACCAGCTTAGTAAAGTACAAGCCCCCATCCCCAACCCCCCTCCCCGAGGGCGAGGCCAAAGTAGGCCTAGCCTAGGCTCTTCATAACAAATTAAGAACTAACAATAGTGTGACTATATGTCAATGTGTTAGGCCTATGTCAATTTGATGGTCTACGTTAAAATTCAGTGACAGGTTCGAAATTTGCAGTGTTTTTGTTTTGTTTTGTTTTGTTTGTTTGTTTTGGGGGAGGGGGTCTCTCTCTCTCTATCACTCTCTCTGTAGATTTTACAGGCACTATAGGTATAGGCCTAGACTATGATAGTCATATCCAGACCATAGTTAGGTCTGACTTTAAACGGATTGATGGCCATATAGGTATGCCCCCTCCGCTTGTCAGGCCAGATACACTGCCTGGACTCCTGGACCTGGAAATGGTCTTGGGACCGGGCTTGAGTTAAGCTTTAGGCCTAGATCTAGTTTAGTTTAGTTTAGTTTTTATATGTTAATGTTTTTTATATCTAGAGTAGACAGCTGGATCTATTCTAAGTTAGATCTGGAGCCAGGGATCTAGATCTAGATCTACTCATTGAATTTGCTCATAACCTAGCCTAGGGCTAGGCTAGGGCTAAGTAAAGTTTGGTTTAGCCACCATTTATTCAGTCTGCAGTCTTAGTTAGATCTAGGCCTATGGGCCTACTGTATCGTTTGTTTAACGTTGGTTTTGGTCTTTGTAAAGTTGGTCAAACATTGGCCTTTGATAAGTTGGTCAAACATTTAATATATAGACCTCTCATCAAATTAGGCTTAGTTCTACTTACCGAAGATACATTTTCAGCAACCTTTCAACCAAAGGATCAATCAGACAAGTGTGTATAACATGGAAATCTCGTTTTGGTTGGACTCGACGAAACATAACCAGTGCCGGAACCAGTGCTGTGTTTTTGTGTATAGCTCTATGGTACATTTTGTGCGGTGCGATAAAATAATTTACACGTAAAATCCCATAGAGATATGAGCTGGAGAAATGAAAAGTTTCTGCCATCAATTAGCAGCCTTGGATAAATATGACGTCACTGCAAATCCTCCACGCTTATTGGTTGGTGGCCAAAATGTCGTTTTGTCGTGCTGGGAAAATCGCTCGCTGAGCGATTTTCTGAAACGACTAAAAACCCCTAAAAACGTCGTGCACGACGTTTCGGAAAATGTCGTGGCAGTGTGCACGGTGTCATAGGGTTTGCATTAGAGCGATTTTTCAGAAAGTCGTTCATGTCGTGCTGTCGTGTCGTTTGTCGTTTGTCGTGTTTGGTGTGAATCCGCCTTTAGTGTAAGATTTGTAAGATTTGTAAGATTTTATTGACTCTATCGACTGGAGTGGTAGGTATAATCCCGGGTGTAATGCCTAATGGGGTGACCTACATCATACATGTACTGCGTACTTTACTGTACGCCGAGCTCCTTGGGCTTGGCTGATCAATCTGGTATAGTGGGAGTGGTACTGGCCTCCGCAGCTGTATGGGGAGCCCTAGGCTACTAGGTCTGCGCACCTAACTAAGGTTTGACGGGAAAAATGAACAAGAATTTCTTTAATATTCCTCTAAAGATTTATTTTATTTTATCAATCAAAATTAGAGCAAGAACAATGCCATTTTCACAAGAAACAGTGGCTTGTCATTTCAAGTAATTCAACATCCTTGATACTGATAGTGATAGCAGAAAGTGTTAAAAATGACGTGATATTTACGTCGTGGTTTTCGTCTTTTTTACGTCCTGTAATTACGTCAATAAGACGACAACTTGCATCAACGCAAGACGTCAAGAGGACGTCTTATTTTGACGTCATCTGTACACTGTAAAAACTGAAGTGCTGTAGTACTACTAGTAGTAGGCCTATATAGCACTTTTTGAGGGCATGCATAGGGACTGCACTCAGTCAGAGTCGGAGTGCTATTGAATGCACACAGCGTGCTATTTCAGCACTTTCACGCGAGCTGGACCGGCTCCTTAAATTTATTTATTTATTTATTTATTATGGTATATGATGATTGACCAGCAGCACAGGGGCTGAAGGGGTCAATTTACAATCAGATATATATGTGCATATATACAATAGAATCACATCAAATATATGAAAAGATACATAATTGGAAGCAAAACAAAAATACTAAGATTTACGCTACACAAATAATAAGATAACAAGTGTGAAGTGAGAGAAAGAAAGAAAAAGTAAAGAATAGGAAAGAAAAGGGAAGAGAAAGAAGGAAGGAGATAGATAGAGAGGAGAAGATTTGGGAGCAATACACAAATATAACCAAGTTAGAAAGCCATAACCATGTAAAATGAGTCATTACATCTAGGTATGGAATCTGAGAAGTGAAAATGTTTGGGATGCAAAGCGTGGGGGGGGGGGGGGGGAGTTTATTTCAAGATTCTGGCAAGGTGAGGGATGGTGGATTTTCGATATCGCTCTGTATTGCATTTAATTGTAGGGAAGCCAGTCATGTTACGAAGCTGTCTTAAATTTGAATTACATCTAGGGACGGGAAGAAGGTGTTTGTGATGATCAGAGTTTTTGATTTTTTGTCCAAAGCTTAGCAAAAGGGAATCTCTTCTATCAGATAGAGTAGTGAGTTTAGTTATGGCAAGGGCATTGGCATAAGTCACGTTATAGCCTACAATTATTTTGAGGGCCCGCTTTTGAACAAATTCCAATTTATTATTCTCATTTAGGGTAATTGAGGTGTGCCAAACAGGGGAACAATATTCGAGTATGGGTCTTATGTACGTAGTGTAGACAGTTACCATATCCACCAGGCTTGCCTTAGATTTCCTAAGGATACATAGTGTGTACAATCTTCTGGATGCTTTTGACACAATATCTGAGATATGTAAGTTCCATTTTAGATCATTCTGAATTGTGATTCCGAGTAGTTTGAGATTTTGAACGACATTGAGTTGAGTTGAGTTAAGCTGGAAGTCAGTCCTGGGGTTTAAGTTCCTTAAAAATGATATGGTCATGAGGTTACATTTGGATGGTTTGGGGAGCACATCATTATCATTACACCATACTGAAAGACGATCTAATACAGATTGCAATGTAGGTTCAGCATTACGCTTCACAATTTCTCCAAGTGTTAAATCATCAACGTATTTCCATCGATTCTCGCAATCATTCACAGCATCATTAACCAGAATCAGAAACAAAACCGGACCCAACTTGGTACCCTGTGGTACTCCACAGGATACCTCTAGTAGGGGAGAGTAGTAATTACAGACTTTGGTGCTCTGAGTGCGTGCAGTTAGAAAGCTGCAAATAATTGGGATGATCGATCTGCGTACACCTAACAGGATGAGTTTCTTGACTACAACTGAATGATTTACCCTATCAAACGCCTTAGTAAAGTCAATGGTAGTAAGATAGGCATAATGGCCAGGTTTATCAAGGCCTTCCAACACAAACTTTAGCAAGTAGACAAGGTAGTGTGTAGTTGAACAACCCTTGACATTCCCAAACTGTTTCTTATCAACATGGTTCGATATATCCTCCACTACCCACTTTGCGATAAATGATTCAAGTACTCTCGAGAACAACGGGGTGAGAGATATAGGCCTTAGCTGGTCGAAAGAGCTTATTTCTTTGTCCTTCGGTACAGGAGTGATGGACGATGTTTTCCATTCCTTTGGGAAAATGCCTTCCAGTAAGCATTTATTGAAAAGGTATGTCAAAGGTTCTGCGAGTTCCACAGCAAACTCTTTGACTAGGCGAGAAGGTAAGTCATTGTGATGAATTGATTTATTGGTTTTTAGTTTTCTCAGAACAGACAAAATTTGCCCCCTATAGATGGTAGGTGGAGGGGAATTTGCAGGTAGGTATGCCGGGAGTAAGTTAAGATCAAGAGGTGGTAATTGATTGCATATTGTCGCAAAGTGGGTATTGATGGCTGATGCTGTACCAACTGGATCGTTGTCAGCACCGGGTATAGCAACTCTCTTATTACCTAGTTTACATAGTTTCTTAATGTGTTTATGCCACTTCGCTGGTTGGCAACTCTTCAAATCCTGTATAGTTTGGTTGTAATAATTAGCTTTAGCTTTACCTATTTCTGATTGTACCTGATTACGCAAAGAAGCCCATTTAGTATGGTCATTCTTTTGATGAGCCTTGTCCCTATCCTTTAAGAGTTGCTTGATTTTACACGTCATCCAAGGTTTGTCTTTATTGTTGAGCACAGACTTAGATAGGGGAAAATGGTCTATGTAAGCACTATTCAGTACACTATTGAAAACACTGATAGCATCATTGCTTGACAACTGAGAATATACATCATCCCAAGCATGGTTAACAATCCATTGACCAAATTCTCTAATAGAAGAGTCTTTGAGAGGGCGGGTAAGTACATTACTTTGGTTCTTTCTAACTAGTTCATGGATTGGCTTCAACAAGATGGAGCAATGGTCGCTGCTAAACATTCATTAAAAAAAATGATTTTGGCGAGCCTCGAACCAGGGTCCGCTGATCGAGAATTGCTGGCATTACCGCTGGACTAACTCACATCGTACGATGTAGAGCAGATCATATTGTTACAACATAGTGAATTTACGACACCACATAGTTCATGTTATCTACTTGACTCCCATGACTAAACTGGATTGCAAGAAGCATTCGTTAGTCCATCGGTAACGTCAGCGCCTCTCAATCAGCGGAACCTGGTTCGAGGCTCGCCACGGTCACATTTGCTACAAACAGCATTTCAGGTGCAGTCACTATACATGCCCCTAAAAGTAGCGCTTTAGTTTTTACAGTGTACAAGACGTAAAGATGACGTCAAAATAAGACGTCCTCATGACGTCTTGCGTTGGTGCAAGTTGTCGTCTTATTGACGTAATTACAGGACGTAAAAAAGACGTAAACGACGACGTAAACATCACATCATTTTTTCCTCTTTCTGCTATCAGGGACAGGGATTGAATATAAACAATCCTGCATGGTTCCCAATCCCATGTCTGCGCACTTATTCATTTACACGCAGTTCGGGAGTTTTGACGTGAAAAACAACATTTTGTGGCTTGTGAATAAAATGTCTGGTTTGCATGGCTCGCAAGTATGTGAGAAATGATTATAATTCATTTAGACATGTTACTTGTTAGATCTTGTTTTTGTTGATATGTGCCTCCGACTCCACTCACAGTTGGATCCCATGAACGGCTCCGTAGGCCAGTACTAGTACCAGATTGATAAGCCAAGGAGCTCATATAGGTAGGACTCATACCGTGTGTGGAGGCAGATAATGAGATATCAACCCCCCCCCCCCCCCAAAAAAAAAAAAAACAAACAAAAAAAAAAAATAGATCTAAAATAAATATCGCCATTTCTCACATACTGTGAGTCATGCAAACCATCCTCAGCCAGGCCTCAGAGTCAGAGTTTGCTAAAGGGGTTACATGTACCTTCCACTCCAGGATCAACTAAGATTGTAAAAATTGATTGACACACAAAACTGGCAGGTGTGATCAGGGTTTTTTTTTTACTTGCGCATGGTGTAAGTTGTATGGGAATACCCATGCAAGGTAAGGTTTGTGTAGTCCCATATATATAGGTTACAAATGCAAGGTAAAAAAATGTTGTTTTTTTTTTCTTTTTTTCTCTTTTTTAGTCATTCAATTTTTACAATCTTAGTTGATCCTGGAAGGTAACCCCTATAGCAAATTCCGAGGGTGGGTTGCATGGGTCAACTTAGGTGAGAAATGGTGATATTTCACACACACACACAAGGTATATATGGATCCCATGTACAGCTCCATAGGCAAGTACCAGATTGATAAGCTAAGGAGCTCGTACAGCTACCTGGTACCCACACACAAGCTCCCGTGCATTCGCTTAATACGCTGTGTGTCATGGCACGTCTATTCTATGTTGTCTTTGAAGCGAAACGGGCCTGGCCGAGGCGTGCCAGAACGATTAGAACGATAAAATGAAAAAAAAATTGTATGCTTTGGAACGAAAATTTTAGTGTAGAAATGGGGGTCTTCTGGGCGCCACATACCCACCACACACTACATGTACATGTATATACTGAGTGCTCCCCCCCCCCCCCCCCGGTCGTTAGATCTGTTTCTTTCTTCCAGATTTGAAAAAAATAAACACTTAGATTCACTCTGCTCTTTCCAGGAATTTTGAATCTTCTTCTTGCCGCTTTCCCAATCTGGTGGAATATTACATACCAATCATGCCATAGAGTAATTGCATTGTTTTCTTAGCAGTTCAAAATCTTATATAGGATTTATATGTGACAGTTCTTATCAATGAGAATGAGTTATCCTTGTCACTACGTATACCTATGTTGGGTGTCCTGACAGGTTGGGTGTCCGGACAGATAGTTTCCAACTACTGGTAGATCTGATCTGTAAATTTTAAAACTTTTGCATTCAATATTCGCAATGTATGTTGGGCATAAGCATGAATAACTATTTTATCTTGGTTAGTGCTATTCCATGCATATTATTTTTGGAGAAATCCAATGGCAAACTTCAGTTATATGGACCTACCCCTTCATACTAGTGAATTTTATTTTTAAAATGTTTTTTAATACTTTCCTGGATAAGTGGATATATAGGGCAGGGAGGTGTGGGCTGTTCACAAGTACATGTATATGATTCAGTAGATATCTACAAACTCTTATTTTCAGTCTTTCATTCAGATCCATATACTCGCCTAAGAAAACGGTTTGATAGTCTGTTATGGATACATTTGACTAGTCATTCTATTTTGCTTTCAGATGCATGACGTCTCTTATTTGATCAAATTGATGGAGCAGACACAGTCATGCTAGAAACATGCAAATAGATCTACACTCACCTACAGGTAAATATCCTCTTTCGTCACCTTCCATGTTTAGTTGAGAGATGTGCAATTATAGAACAGGAATGAAACAAAGAAATTTTGTATTTGGAGTAGTAGGGTCTACATGTAAAAAATAAAGAAATGAAGTATAATAAAAACAAAATTAAGCTGGTTTATTGCCACTCGGGTCTATTCCATTAGAGTTTTTGTCATGCAAGAGCTTGACTAACAGGGGAGGGTTGTGACACCCAAATTTGCCAACAAATTTTTAGGATGCAATACCCATTTTTGCAGACAAAACTGCTGCACCCTAATCCCTCTCCTCCGACAAAAATTAATAAAAGAAAATCGCAGACATAGAGATCTTGATCAGACAGGCCCATTTCGTAAGGAGGGGACTGACGCCTTTTGCCCAAATATCAGCTTTTCAATTTCTAAATATTTTGCCAGAGAGTGAAGCAAGTCAAACAAAATTTGTTTGAACTTTTTTTAAGGTGAAAATTACTGAAGTTTACTTACATAAGTTATATAATTATCCTGGAACCTTTCTTCTTCAATATGTGGATATGGGTCTGTTCACAAAGTTGGGCACCTTTTGAGGCATTATTTCTTTAATCCCCTGTAATTTGATGAAAAAGTCTAGTTAGAATTTTCTTACTTGGCCATTCTATCTCTGGTGAAAATAAAAAGCATCTGAGAATCATAAACATGTTGTTCCACAATGTATTTTGGAAATAATTATGAAAAACCAGCGTGTGGATGTAACCGGACATTGTGTCCGTGTTACATCCGCAAAGTCTTATTTTGAGACATAACGGCACATCCATAATGCTCTTGATAAATATTTGCCTGGTTACTTTAGGCTCTCTATGTAATTCAATGCAACAACAACTGCAATGAGAGTATACTGACTTCAAGAGTTATTGATGAAAGTTGCAGATATTCTTTGGTGTCCCGTTCATCCACAACTTATGACATTTGATTGGAAACCGTTACACCCACAACATTCATGATAAACTCAGGGAAGATATTTATTCTTTTGTTAAAAGTTTTGCTTCATTAATTCAGCACCATAACACAATGTACCCATTAATAGGATTTAGCTTTGTAAGGTATCATGCATGTAGAAATGCTGGCAATCTAAAAAAAAGTGGTTGTGGATGTAACATGGGACACCAGTATGTTTTTGTCAATACTTTGAAAATGCCTCTCAAAACAATTTGTCTTGTGTTCTTCAAAAGCTTCCTGGAGGCACCAAGTACATTCATATAAAACAACTTAATGGTGTAAGTCATAGTGTTAAAACTACAATGTTTTTAGGATAAAATGTCAAGTTTTGGTGCCCCAACTTTGTGAACAGACCCATATATACTAGCACCTTGCTGCCCGAATGTGACTATCTGAACTTTGACAATCCCAGGGGGGGGGGGGGCAGCTGTAGCCTATTGCAGAAGGGAAGGGAAGGGACGCCATTTGCCCAAAGATTAACATCTCAATGTTTTGGCGAGCGACTTGAGCGAGCGAGCAAAAAATTTGACCAGTTTTTCCTTTCTCTTTAGTGTTTATTTTCCTTTCCCTTCCTTTCTTTTTTTACCCTATATTGACGTGCTTATCATATTTTGTAAATTTGTCTTGATGAATGATGAAAGAAATATTTGTGGATGAAGGATGGATTTACTTTACATTTTATATTCTTATGATGAATAATTTATGGGATTCTGTAGTGCAGCTATAGAGATTTTTGTCAGTATAAGTCATTTTTTGTAGGCAGTTGTTAGTTCCTGTCTGATTTTTTTACACAAGGTGTTGCTGTGTAAAGTACTTCTACCATCATGTAGACCAGTGCATGTTGTGTTCGCAACTCTGGCATATTTCACTTTAGGACAGTTTCCATTTCAGTTCATGACCAAAAAAGTGTAATGAAAAGCTTGACACCTTGTTAAGAAGCACATTGGCCACAATTCACAAAGAAGGGTAAACCCATGGTCTAAAACTATGGTTTAAAATAAGCGTAGCCTGTATTGCCATTTATGATTGGACATGAGGCCATGTACGTTGCTTGTACTACCCTTACAGAAGTATTCATGAATTCAGGCCATGGCCTTTTCACCAAAAAAAAAAGAATTTCTATTTCATTGAAATTCTAATTCATTTTTTTAAAACTATCTTTTCTTTTATTACAGCACCACCAAACTGTTGTATGTGCGGATTGGATTCCCTGCCACTCCTGGTCTTGCTCAGTTCCAAGATACGATTGAGATCACTCGTCCTATCCATCTACCTGTTTGCCTGGGACTCCTGGACCCTCACAGCAGACCTCCAGAGGCGAATTCAAGCAATGGAAATGAGATGTTTCCATAAAATATTAGGCATCTTGTATAAAGACCACATAACCAACGAGACGGTCCGCACCATCATCTACCAAGCAATTGGGCCATACGAAGAACTCCTCACGACCGTGAAAAAGCGCAAAACTGATATGGCATGCTTCACGTTCTTCGGGTCTTGCAAAAACCATCCTGCAAGGCACAGTGAAAGGTGGAAGAAAAAGAGGAAGACAGAAGAAAAGATGGGAAGACGATATCAAAGAGTGGACCGGCCTGGACTTTTCTTGTTCTCCCTCGAAATGTGACTTAATTCAGTTTTGCTGTGACTCTTTTGAAATTTGGTTACATATATAGTAGAAATGGAATTTTATTATTGTGAATGGCAATTCAGTAGCAATGAATTCCTGTACATGTAGAGAAAATGAAATTTGCCCTTTTTTTTTTTACATTTATCAATTGATGGCTTTTTTCCTTGTCCATCTTCCTAATACCTCAATCACACTAATAAGACCGACACAAGACCCAGAACAAAATTACCCAGAATGGCAAAGAACTGGTCGGTTTGGTGGTGTGATGGCGGTAATAGGATGAATGGGTGTAACTTGTGCCCCCTCCCCCCCCCCCCCCCCCCCCCCCCCCCCTTTCCTGAATCTTTAGGAAAAGTGTTAAAGACAACTTGCATGTTGTCTGCAGCACGTGTTGATGCCAAGAAATATTATGTCCAGATATATTATTTAAAATGTTGACACATCCTTTGCCTCTGATAATATCCTTCTTGAAAAATCCCTGCCCTTACCAACCGTATAGAGCCACATAATGGTCCGAACCAGTTAGCCTGTAATTTCTGTTGTATTGTAATTTGAATATACCCTTATTGAAGCAAAAAATGAACTTTTTCCTTTAATTTGAACTTCCTTTTCTTGTGAAGGGTCAGAAAGGAGAGGGAATAAGAGAGGAGAAAATGGAGAGGTGCAAAAAAAATGGTAAAAACAAGCCATTGAGAGAAAGGAAGGAAAGGATGAAGAAACAAATCGTGAGAAGAGGATGAGGGAGAACGCAGCGATGGAGAAATTGAGAGAGAGGGGAGAATAGTGAAGAGTGAACACAATCCCAAAGTGAATTTTGAAATATTAGTAGGCCAAGTGGCGTACCCAGGATTTGTTAAAAGGGGAGGGGTTGGGTGTATATCAGTATATCAGTATTTTGGGGGTCTTTTTACTCCAAAAAATCTCTGATAAGCCAAACAAAAAGAAAAAAAAGTAACATTATTTGGGGGGTTACTTTCACTCAAATTATCCAATAAGTGTTAAAAAAAGTTAACAGGAATTCTAAGGCGGCGTTTTTAACATCAAAAAGGTGTGTGCCGACTTACAATAACACAAAAAGGGGGTGTTCGACCACCTAAAAATGCCCCTTTTGTCAAAGGGGGTGTTTGGACACCCCCCTCCCCTCGATAAGTGCATGGGTAGGCCTACCTTCTTGCATTAATTTTATTCTTCATTTCATGTATTCTGCATCTATGTGTATTTATTTACTAAACCGAATTTATAACTAAACACTTGATAACTCCTTGCCTGAACCAACATCGTGATTAGATGGAAGCTTGTGAACGTGTTAGAGTAAGGATGTGTATCAGTAGAGAGAGAGAGAGAAAGAGAGAGACGGAGAGAGAAAGAGAGGGGAGGGCGAGGCGTTTGCTGACAGAAATTGATGTCCATGCCCAGTCTAAACTCTCTTTGAAAAAGAGCATTCTGCAGCTACCTGGTGAGAAGAATATTTATGAAGCCGAAGTGAACCACGGAGAGCAGCAATACAAATTTCACAAGTGTGGGCTATATGTAAAGAGCAAGGAGTTCTGTCATAACTCCTTGGTCAGAGCAGGGAGGTAGAAGAGAGATCTCTCTTCCACCTCCCCAGTCAGAGCAAGAAGCTTACACTCCTTAGCCAGATGACTTGGCAAACCAGGCGTAGGCCTATGAGGGTAGGGGGCTGGGTCAAGTTCGGCCCGGACCGCTGGCGTTGAATATATTACTGGTATGGACTTCCGATTTTTTTGTTTCATTTTGAGAAAATTTACCAAAAACATTTGGATGATTTTGGCGTAATGAAAATTTTCTCACTTTTCAGATATGACGGTAACCTGATATGACTTGGATATTATCAATAATCAAGCTTCCAGAATGTTAGGCTATAGCCCAATATTAGAAATATTAGAAGAAGAAAAAAGAAAGAAACCCCCAAACAAAAATCACTGACGTGAGGGGGGAGGGGGGCCAGGGGATGCACACTCTTATGACAAGTATTACTATTAGTATTACATCTTCCTAATCAATTCCCCGTCCAAGGAGACAAAATAAAATCTTATGTGTTCATTGTTTCATCAGTCTTCAGTCGAGTGCATGATCCTGCTGTTCTGAAGATACAAAAAAGGCTTTTCCCCACTTTTCTCTCTATCCTCCGATTGTAGTATTGGAAATTTGTCTAAGCATCCAACCGCATAGGCCTATATGCCCGCCCCCCGCACTATTTCCAGTACAATGTTTATCTTGACGACTAGTAACCGAAATTAGTTTGGAAAATGTGACATGGGCGTAAGGGGATATTTTCGCTCCTGGGGACGCCTCCTTTATTTTGCTAAACATTGTCGACATGAATGATTCCATTTCCTCGAGAGCGAGAAATAAATTTATTGGACCTGCGGGCACTCGTACTCCGCGCGCGGTGGCCGTTACCCGAAAATAAAAACAGAGTGGCGGGCTCTGAAACCAGCCCCTGCCTCGTACGGCAATAATTGTGAATGACGACAGGGCTGTATTTCCTCCACTCCGATCTCTCTCATTTTCTCTCCCTCCGAGCTCCAGCCCCTCCTTCCCTTACACAACGTCTAGTACGTCTCTGGTATAGAGCTGATCGTATGGATTGTTGTTTCGTCCATGTTTCAAAATGTGCGACCTCCCCTTCCCCCTTTTAAATGCCTTTTCATTTGTTTCCTCTTTCTCTTTCTTTCTTGTCGGGCAAAAACATTTGTTATTCATGTATGTAGGATTACCATGCAATAATCAAAATTTGGTAATTCTCCTCACACACGATGTCGCGACTACCCCAGCGACCGCCCGCCGGCCAGGCCAGGCGATCGACAGGCTA
This sequence comes from Heliocidaris erythrogramma, assembly GCA_025617745.1. Taxonomy (NCBI): domain Eukaryota; kingdom Metazoa; phylum Echinodermata; class Echinoidea; order Camarodonta; family Echinometridae; genus Heliocidaris; species Heliocidaris erythrogramma. Next base: position 53,493,433 of record CM046863.1, on the reverse strand, counting down.
GGCTAGGCCCTTGCCGGCCCACGGGATGAGCTCCAGCGCTCAAGCTTTCTCTCGCGCGCGATAGTATTGCCGAGTTATCAATCCTTGGTATTGCAAGCCCTGTCAGCATTACACCCCACAGCGGCAGGCCAATGTAAATAGACGTTACGCTGAAAGAGGGAGGTAGGCCGACCGTCACAAGTTATAAGCGTCATGCCATACGCTTATAAAATTTCGATTTTAAATCATAAATATCTTGATAATGAAATCAGCCATTGACCTGTAAAAGTCATACGATTCCCGACTGACCTAAAGGTTTCTAATTATCATTGCAGCATGAGCTAATTCAGATTTTTTTTTTCTGATCTCCAACAAAGTTACTCAATGTCTTTAAGATTGTATCTTATGAAGCTTTTATAAATTTCAGTATATAATTATATAACGCATAATTATAGACAATATAGACACTTGTTGGTGGTTTATAAAGAAAGGGCTCATTCTAAGAATATTGCAATTATTTAATTGAACATTAATTTTGACCGCAATCCCATGCTCAAACCAGGCTAATCCAGAAGGGCATTGGTGAAGTTTGTTTTAATCATTGGCCAAACAGAGCAGGCAACAATTTTGTTACTGTGAACCAAAAGAAAAACAGGTCCTCAGCATTTTGGGGTCTCTTTTTAAGTCCAAAAATCTCTGACCACCACCCCGGCTACCAGGGGCCTTAAACAGAGCATAATTCATTTACCTGAATGCAATTACACCCCTTAATCACATCTTCCAAAAGGTCACATACTTTGATTGTGCTTGTACTACTTAGTTACAGCACTACAATGGTCTTTACAGACCCATTGTTTGAAAAGATCTGCTCGCAAATTCAGTTACTCTCTCCTTCCTTTGACATAAAAAAAAACATGCAATGAATTCGTTTCCCTTAACTTCCTTTCAAAAATATTGCACATGATCACTTTTCCATCCCTAAGCTGAGCCTTCTTCATGAAGAGTATGTTGAATTTGATGTACTAAGATCTGCTCACAAAGAAGAATGATGCGCAATCAGCTATTCTCTGTGAGCCTTTTTTATGAGATATTGCGCAATCATTGTTTTGTTTTTGTTGTTGTTTTTTGGATAAACGAAAATTAAATGTGAGATTGCTTAGGGTGATAGAACAAAAGTCATGGCTGTCATGGCAGTGCCTAGAGCAGGATGTTCAACAATAACGGAAGCACATAATCGGGAACGAATGTGAACTTGAAACTCAAAGACTCATCATAAAGGTTCACGTCATTTCCTGAACTGGATTTCACTTTCTACAACACGGAAACACCTCATGTATCTCTTTGCTTACAACGCTGTGGCTTGTTTTCTTTGAGGTTTCTCTCTTATATGTTTTTCCAAAGTTAGAAAACGGAATCCTTCTCTTCTATCATATCATATGAACCACACACTATATTTTAAATATGTTACATTCACTGAACAATTGCATTTTGATGATCTTAATGTATTACATTGTATGACCTATTGGATTATGTTTGTAAGCAACGTAGTGAGGCAAATACGGATTTAACCCATTGGCTACTGGAACCGGGTAGCCCCTGTATTAAAGGGATACACCACCAGGCGGCCATGGGGAAAGTCAGGATTTCGTAAGCCCCATTCACTCGTATAACACAAAGTTTGTGGGTCGAACGCATCCGTTGTGCTGTTGAGTATCCTTTTAAGCCTATTGTGAATGAGAGAATTCAGTAGTCATCGGGTTAACAATATAAAAGGTGGAACTTTGTCTGAACATCGAAATAGTCACATCACATTGCACACGCACCATATACATGTACACAAAGAACAGAATCGCGTTGTCAATTTTGAATGAAATCACTAAACTTGGTTTTAAAAAAATATCAACAAAAACAACAATACTTGAATAAAAAAGATCTTGAAATCACGCTGTTTAATTTGAACATGCATTTCTGTGAATGATCAGAAAATTTTCAGGAGGATATTATTATTAATGTCTGACGTTAAAAAATGGTTTTGTGATTGATACAAAAACAGATTTGATGTTAGTGTTTTCGAATTCTGCACCGTTGTTGTTCCACAATGACGATCAGAATTTTAAAAAGTAAAGACACTTCTCAAAACTTTGTAAAAACATTTTTCAGAGGGGAGGGGAAGAGACAGCCACATAGAGAGAGAGAGGGAATGAGAGGGGGAATTAAATGAGAGATCACGATTATATATTTCAAGATAAACAGGCCGGGTAGCATGGATCCAACCACGAAGTGGACAATGGTGTGGGCGGGGGGGGGGGGGGCATCAGACTTACTAAATTCTTACACTTTGGCAATACTATACTAATGTGTCAACCAGCCCGATTTAGAATACAACTTTGATGGGAATTATAATGTATCATGATGCACTCATCTTTCGTAAGATTGACAATTTAAATCTTTCAACTGAATGATATTTTTTTTCAATCTAATAGGTTGGGAATAGATTGAAAAGATCAATCAAATCTACAACATCCAATAAACGTAAATGTATACTTGTAGGATCTCTCGTTCTAGTTATCCCTGCGGCCCATTCCTATTTATGATTCCTCCTTTACCCCCTGCATTGTTTGTTCATAATATTTGTTTTGGTCTATCTTTGTTTATGTATATAGTTATTTTTGTCCTTGCTCTTAATTTTGATATGTACTGTTAAAAAAATGTAAAAGACATAGGTGGAAATCAATAAACTCTGAAATTTTGAAACAAATAACTGTTGACTGTTCGGAAGTGAACGAAGCTCATAGGCTGATGAATACTTTGTAGTTCGATTGGTATTAAACGTTATAGAGTCACAGGGTGTATTTTATACGTTTATGGGAAATCTATATTTTTTATGTTGGTATTTTAAACCACAATCAAGAGTTCTATTTCATGAATCCCTATATGGATAATATAGTTATTTTAATACACCACATTCAGATCGGTTTATTTCATGTGTTTGTGTTTTGTATATTGATGACGTTGGTATTTTACATTACAAAGTCACAATCAGATGTTATTATTTCATGGTATCTCCATGTTGATGACATCGGTGTTTTACACAGCGATAAGATGGGTTATTTCCATGTATTGTGCGAAACATTTTAATAATAACATTGGTATTCAATGAGGCTCACTTGATATATTCATCTATTTCTATTTATTCACAAATAAAATGTTTTAAACAAAACAAAAATAGTTAAACCTTGATTTTCACTTTTGATAACACTAATGCCATAACAATCTAATGTAATAAATTCCACTAAATTGTCGTCTTCGGACGTGTCAATCTTTGATATGTATTTTTGACGAACAATTGTTTTAACAATGAAATAAGTTGTTCGGACTTGTTATAACCTGTACACATTACACACGCTCATAACATGTAAACACCTGCATTGTATATTTTTTTTTTCATTTGGAAATTCAAACTTGTTGATTCAATTCAATTTCAATTTCAAGACATGTATTTCCAACTTTTCAATATAGGTGTACAAAGTAATAAATGAGAGAAATAATGTACATGTATGTGTTTTTTACAAAAAATAATACACATTCATGTGGTACATACATAGTTGGAGAACACGCCAAAGCTTGAGGCGAGGGTGCCATTATAACATAATACATAATATTACATGATAAATACATACAAAGAAAATAACTACATACAAAAAAAGAAAAGATAACATTCCTAGTCCGCTGAGCTTAATTGGAGGGGAAAAAAGAAAAAAGGGAAGAGAGAGAGAGAGAAAAAAGAGGGATAAAGAGGGGAAAGGGGGGAAGGATGGAGGTGCAACATAAAATGAGTACGGAGAATAGATGTATTCACGAAGAAGCAGAGAGAAGAGAGGGAGTGAATAGACCCAATGGAGGGTTGGGAAGAATCTTAAACCATATTATTTGTAAGATGAAGTGAAATGTTTTTTTATCCTTCTTGAGAAGCTGGCAAGAGATGCGGAGTATTTTATTGTGTCAGGGATAACATTCCACAGCTTAGGTCCCGAGTACCGGATGTTAAGTTGGAATAATAAGGTTCTGTGCTTGGGTAGATGGATGTGATTTGCGTGTCTGGTTTCGTATTTATGAATAGTACAATTTATTTGGAAGAGGTTACAAAATTCGTCAGGAAATAAATTGTTTGCACATCTGTACATAAAAATGCTTTGTGATGTGTATTTATATCGGTAAATTTTAGTATGTTAAATTGTTTGAACAAATGGTCGACGGCAAATATCTGCATTATACTGAGTATTATTTTTAAGACACAATTTTTTGGAATTGTCATTGCGCTGAGTTGTATTTTTAATAGAACGAATTCTATAATAGCCCCAATGAAATAAGTTGCCCGCTTTCGCTCTCTATCCAGAGACTTATAGCTTTATTATACTAAGTGGAAGATATGAACTTGGTGATTTCCTCATTTTGCCGAGTTGCAGTTTTGTGGAACAAAAACTAAAACTTGCATGCTAATAACAATGACATATTTTGTAGGATTTCTAATAAGCTGCGTTCATTGTAAATGCCATTCATTCTCGATAATGTAATTTCTTGATCGGTCCGTTATCGGTCTGGTGTGACTAGGGTATTATTATACACGCTCATGTATACGTCTCAACATGGATGTGGAAATAGCTGTATAATATTGAGCCATTTTAAGTTTTAAATTCAATAATGGCCTATATCCTTTTGAAATGAAATTTAATATTCTACTTACAAGTAAAACTATCTCGTGAATTGTAGATAATAGTTTGAAGTAGCCTTTGGCAATGCCAGATCGATTTTTTTTTTTCATGACTTCATTTCTACATCAGTTTCAGCAAATATTTAATGTATATGAAAATGATCCAATAGTGAAAGCAAAATTCTATATTATCATGTAATTTATCATACCTAATTTAGTTTTTCTTTAAAACGGATCAGATATATCTACTTGACTTGTATAATATTTTGTCATTTTTGTAAACAGGCATTCCTAATCCCAAGCTTCCTTCAAATATACTTGAATGTTTTCTTTTGCTTGTATCTCATGTATGCAACAAATCAAACGGAAATTGATGTTGCACAGTGGCGGATCCACATTGTTCGAGAGGGCACGAACCCCCTGCCACCCCACTCCCACTCCCCCAGGCAAAGGCAATACTGGCATTTTTCAGTAGACATCGATTATAAATGGAATAGTTTCACCCGATTTCAGTTTCTCCAAATTTAAATCCCAAATGTCACCGAAGAAAACGTGATTTTTAAAACTTGTTTTGTTTTATTTGTTTGTTGTTTGTTTTCTTTGCTTGCTTGCTTGTTTGTCAGATAATAATGAAGACTCCCCCCCCCCCCCCCCCCCCCCCCCGAGATTCCTGGATTCGCCACCGTTGTAGTATTCTCTTACAATGTATATGCTGTGAAATGATATTTGTGTATTATATATAATTAAAAGTCAAAGTGTGTTTTCTGCAATCTGTAAATGAAAGCATATTGTCTGCTGGGAGCCACATAGGCGTTAACTTTATAATTCAACGCACAATAATATTAACGCATTCTGGCTACAAACCTAGATGTAGAGAATGAAGGCAAACCTTTAGATTCATTCATTATTTTTTTGTCCAGTTTAACAGTTATATACGGACAATTACATGCGATGAAGATAAAAAAATACAAAGAAAAAGGGGTGTTAGAGAGAGAGAGAGAGAGAGAGAGTGTGTGTGTGGGGGGGGGGGGGGGGGTTGGGTGTGGTTGTGTGTGTGCGCGCGCGCGTGTGTGTGCGATAGGCAGAGAATAAGAGTGAGAAATATATACTGACATAGCGATAGAAAGATAAATGTAAAGAAATAATATATAACAATATTCTAATGAGATGAGGGAGAAAGAGAGAGGTGAGGGGAATGGCAAGATAGATGGAAAAAAGAAATAGAGAGAGAGAGACGAGAGAGAGAGAGAGAGAAAGTGTGAGTGTGTGTTGGGGGAGGGACTTAATGATCCAGGAAGAGACAATTTTGAAACATAGAAGAGAGAGAGACGAGAGAGAGAGAGAGAGAAAGTGTGAGTGTGTGTTGGGGGAGGGACTTAATGATCCAGGAAGAGACAATTTTGAAACATAGAGAAAGCGAGGTAGAGAAGGAAGACTTTGTGGTTGTGACAGAGAAAGAGAGAAAGCGAGGTAGAGAAGGAAGACTTTGTGGTTGTGACAGAGAAAGAGAGAAAGCGAGGTAAAGAAGGAAGACTTTGTGGTTGTGACAGAGAAAGAGAGAAAGCGAGGTAGAGAAGGAAGACTTTGTGGGTGTGACAGAGAAAGAGAGAAAGCGAGGTAGAGAAGGAAGACTTTGTGGTTGTGACAGAGAAAGAGAGAAAGCGAGGTAGAGAAGGAAGACTTTGTGGTTGTGACAGAGAAAGAGAGAAAGCGAGGTAGAGAAGGAAGACTTTGTGGTTGTGACAGAGAAAGAGAGAAAGCGAGGTAGAGAAGGAAGACTTTGTGGGTGTGACAGAGAAGAGAGAAAGCGAGGTAGAGAAGGAAGACTTTGTGGGTGTGACAGAGAAAGAGAGAAAGCGAGGTAGAGAAGGAAGACTTTGTGGGTGTGTTATGATCCAAAATCCACAAAAGATAAGAATCAAACAAAAGATATTAACTTTAGATGATTTATGGTTTAATTTAAATATTTACCAACACCAAATATAACAGAATTACAGATTCTAGTTACAAATACACTACATGTACTTAAACTGGTAAAGACTTACAATTTCTCAGCTGGGAAATTCCTATTATTCCAGAATGTTCCTGAAGTGTAGAGTAAGTTGGCTGCTAATCCACAAATGTTGAATCCAAACGGTATGTTGTCCAACTGGCAAAAGAAGATTCCAGATCCAGCCGAAGAATGTCCAAAATAATTCAGGAGGTCATCGATGTCGATAATGATGTCGATGACGATGTCCAAGATGATGGCAATCACAATGTCGATAACAGTGTCAACTGCAATCTCGATAATCAATGTCAATGACGAGGTTGACCACAATGTCAATAACGATGTCGAACACGACGTCAAATATGTCAAGGATGAGGTCCAAGATGAATTCCAAGATGAGGTCCAAGATGATCTCCACAGGTTGATATCAATATCAGATGGTGTTAACTGAGAACTTATGCAATATATGCTCCACGATGTATTCAGGGTATAAATTCTGAAATTTCTGTGCAAGCTCCCAGCTTATATACAATCTCAACCCTTAATTAGAATTTTCTAGATTCTACTACAATATTCATGAAGGTTTGGAACTCTCTTGTAAGTTCCATATAGTTCTAGTTGTAACAAACAAAGAAAGGGGATTCCCCTTTTCTATAAATAGACTCACTGCAATGTTACACTCTAAGAGGTTCATGTAAAGGTCAGGATACATGTAATCAACACATTCCAACATGTACATATTATACATTGCAATTATCCTATAGTACATCACACACAATGTAAAGATCTAGAATGTTCTCTCTACTGTATGTGCATTCTGATTATTTCACTGCTACACATTATATTCACTTTTCACATATGAATATTACTCTCTTCTGGAAATTTCTATGTTCATAAAATCATACATAACTGGAAAAATAATTCCCTTCCAGAAGATTCCTTAATTATATCACACCTCCCCCACCGGGAAAAAGAAAGCTTTACCGTAGTAAAGGTTTCTTTAAGATTCAACCTGTTTCAAATTATCCAGATAAGCCTTTCATCCTGTACAAAGGCATTACAAGTCATATCACACATGTATTTAAGGACCATCAAAAAAGAAAAATGCAATTATACTATGACAAACTTTGTCACAAAAAAGAGTAATTTCTCTCTTTACATCCTTGAAAGAGCATCAGCAATCACATTATTCTTTCCACGAATATGTACAATTTTCAAGGGGAAAGGTTGGAGCATAAGGCTCCACCTGTACAGTCTTTGGTTCTTTGTTTTGAATTTCTCCAAGAACACAAGAGGGTTATGGTCTGTGTAGACCATGATATCACCATTACTGTTGGTTAGGTACACCTCAAACTGCTGGAGAGCGAGTACGAGACTCAGAGCCTCTTTTTCGATAGTTGAATACTTCTTCTGATATTGGTTGAGTTTCTTTGAGAAGTAACAGACTGATTTTTCAAAGCCTTCTTCATCCTCTTGGAGCAACACTGCTCCCACTCCAACATCACTGGCATCAATAGCCACCTTGAATGGCTTTGTGAAGTTTGGAGCTGCCAAAACAGGCTCATTCACCAAAATGGCCTTCAACTTCTCAAATGATCTCTGACATGCATCAGACCATACATACTTCACTTTTGCTTTCAGCAAGTTCGTCAGTGGACTAACCACAGTACTGTAATTTGGAACGAACTTCCTGTAGAAACCACTCATACCTAGGAATCTGAGCAACTCTTTCTTAGTTGTGGGAATGGGGAAGTCTAAGATTGCCTGAATCTTTGCTTCTCTCGGTAGCACTTGCCCCTGACCAACCACATGACCAAGATAAGTGACCTTTGCCTTGCCAAATTCACTCTTCATCAGATTAACTACTAAGTTGGCTTCATCTAATCTGTCAAACAGTAATCTCAAATGATTGAGATGGTCATTCCATGTATCACTGTACACTAAGATGTCATCTATGTACACAACACAATTGTCAAGCCCAGCAATCACCTGATTTGTCAGTCTTTGAAAGGTTGCTGGTGCATTCTTCATTCCAAACGGCATGACTTTGCATTGAAATAAGCCATCCGGTGTGACAAAGGCTGATATTTCTTTGGCTCGGTCAGTCAGTGGCACCTGCCAATATCCCTTCAACAAGTCTATCTTAGTGACAAAGGCAGAGTTCCCAACCCTATCGATACAATCTTCCAACCTAGGAATTGGATATGAGTCGGTCTTAGTGATTGCATTTACCTTGCGGTAATCTATACAAAATCTCTGAGAGCCATCCGGCTTTGGGACCATTACAATAGGGGAACTCCAACTACTCTGACTTGGTTCAATTATGTCATTATCTAACATGAACTGGATTTCCTCATTCACTTTTTCCAACTTGCTTGGATTAAGTCTATATGGATGTTGTTTGATAGGTTTTACATCACCTACATCTACATCATGTACAGTCAAGGCAGTACGACCTGGTCTATCTTTACACACATGCTTATAATCTTTCAACAAGCCAGATATGTCAATTCTCTGTTCATCAGAGAGATGCTTCAGTGCATCATCCAAATTTTCTAACATTCCTGAGTTAGACAATTTCACTCCACATGGTTCATTTTTAGACACATCTGTGTGAGACAATTCACTCTCTGTCTCTACCTTGCCTTCATTTACATCTTCTAGCTTCTCTTCGTTTACAACATGTGCTACACCTACTGGCTGATTAGCCTCACGTTCAAAGTATTCTTTCAGCATGTTTACATGACATACTCTTTGAATCTTTCTTCTGTCAGGGGTACTGATCACATAGTTGACATCATTCAGTTTCTTTTTGACAGTGTAGGGACCACTGAACCTAGCTTTCAAGGGCTCACCTAGCAAAGGCAACAACACTAACACCCTATCTCCAGGCTTGAAGTTGCGCTCTTTTGCATTTTTGTCTGCCTGTCTTTTCATTTTAGCTTGCGACACTTTCAAGTGTTCCTTGGCTACCTCACAAGCCTTTGAGAGCCTCTCTCGAAACTTTGACACATAGTCAAGAAGGTTTACCTCGTCATTCTGACCCATGAACTTTTCTTTGATCAGCTTAAGGGGACCCCTAACCTCGTGACCATAGACCAGCTCAAATGGACTGAAGCCCGTCGACTCATTTGGGGAATCCCTGGTTGCGAACAGCAAGAATGGGATACCTTTATCCCAGTCATCAGGATACTCTTCACCATAAGCCCTAAGCATGGTCTTCAGGGTCTGGTGATAGCGTTCTAATGCACCTTGGGACTGTGGATGATAAGCGGATGACTTGATCTGATTTATCCCTAACTCATGCATCACTTGCTGAAACACTCCTGACATGAAATTCGATCCTTGGTCTGACTGAACTTCCTTGGGCAAACCATACCTAGTGAAAAACTGCACTAGCGCCTGTACTACTGTCTTTGCAGTGATACTTCTCAACGGTATCGCCTCTGGAAAACGTGTAGACAAATCCATAATCGTAAGAAGATACTTGTGACCCGACCTAGTTCTGGGTAAGGGTCCAACACAGTCAACAAGAACCCTAGTAAAAGGTTCATCAAATGCAGGTATCGGTATCAAGGGAGCAGGCTTGATAGAAGGCTGTGCCTTCCCAACCACCTGACATGTATGACAGGTCTTACAGAACTGCACAACATCCTTGTGCATCTTCGGCCAATAGAAGTGCCTCATGACCCTATCCTCTGTCTTCCGAATACCTAAATGACCTGCCATAGGCAACTCGTGAGCCATCCTCAGAATCTCTGTGCGGTAACAGGGAGGAACAACAACTTGGTGAACTACACACCACTCTTCATTAGCTGGTCTCCGGGGAGGTCTCCACTTCCTCATCAATATGTCACCTTTGACATAATAGCACTCAGGAACCTTATCAGCCTCAGCCTCAGAACATGCCGTCTGTGACAAGCCTTTCAATTCTGGATCCGCCTGTTGTGCCTGTACAAGGGAAGATTTGCTAAACAACTCACCATTGTCTGCAACAGAGCCTTCAACATTATCCCCATCCAAGTCCTTGAAAAAGGTTTCAGCTAACCAGACATCATTACTCTCCTCCACATCAATAGAATCCGCATCTTCCTGTTCAGCCCTACGAGCCTGAGACCTAGTAACAACGCAATCCGGGAAAATTCCAGGAAAATCCTCCTGCAACTGTTCAGTTTCAGCTACCTCAACCGGCTTCTCTGAAACCACTGGAGATGCAACAACTTTCTCTCCAGCCAAGTCGTTACCCAACAAAAAGTCAACCCCGTCCACGGGTAATTCCGGTACGACACCAACAGTTACAGGACCACTAACTAGGTCACACTTTAAGTCGACCTTATGCAAAGGAACCGACACATAATCCGGACCAATGCCTCGAACCAAAACTTTGGCATTCTCTGAACTCTCTGGTGGGAGAGTCAAATGCCCTGACATCATCAGGGACTGAGCAGCCCCTGTATCTCGAAGGATAACCACTGGCTTACCTACAGCACCAGTCGAACAGGGGGATACCTCACCATCATGCAAAAAGCTTCTAAAGCTCTCATCAACCTTCTTGACCTTATCGGCAAATACTAGAGAAACACTCTCAACATCTTGGACTGATTCCAACTGGACAGACTCCTTGGGTAAAGCACTTGTTTGCTTGACCAAACCCACATCTTTCTTACTTTTGGTTGGTTTCCCAATCAATTCCCAACAGGACTTTTTCAAATGTCCTGGCTTATTACAATGAAAGCAGACTTTGGAACTTTGACCAGCAGATCTTTCATTTGATTTCGCGCCTCTATCTGCCTGAGACTTGTCAGTGTCATTCTCCTTGCTAGCATGTTTTCCCTCACCAAATTTCTTGTGGGATTCAAATGCCCCTTTTCCCTTCTTATTCTGAAAGTTTTTGAAAGGAAGCCTATCCCCACTACCTCTGTGTGTGACCTCAAATTCATCAGCTACCACAGCTGCCTTACTCAATTGAGTAATTCTTTGGTCATCTAGGTGAGACTTAACGCCAAAAGGAACACCCTTTTTGAATTCCTCTAGGAGGACAACTTCTCTCAGTTGGGCGAAATCTTCGTCAACTTTCAGTGATCTGTACCACTTGTCAAACATCATTTCTTGTTCCCTAGCAAACTCAACATAGGTCTGGCCTGATTGTCTTTGCATATTCCTAAATTTACGTCTGTATGCTTCTGGGACCAACTCATATGCATTAAGAATAGTATTCTTCACTGTAGCATAGTCACATGATTGCTCTTCAGAGAGAGATGAGTAGACTTTTGCAGCCTTTCCCACAAAAACGCTTTGAAGAAGCAGAGTCCAGTATTTCTGAGGCCATTCCAACCTCTTGGCCACTTTTTCAAATGATACAAAATATGCATCAACTCCCTCTTCATCAAATTTTGGCACAAGGCGAATGTTCTTCGCTACATCAAAACCTTGGGGAGATTTCTCTTTGGTAGAGTTAGTATTTGCATGTGCTAACTCCATTTCTTTCAATTTCAACTGGTACTCCCTTTCTTCTCTTTCCATTTCTCTTTGTTTTTGTTTTTCTTCCATTTCTCTTTGTTTTTGTTTTTCTTCTCTCTCAAATTCTAATTTCATTCTCTCCTTTTCCAACTCAAGTTTTGCTAGTTGGAGTTGAACATCACTTGAAACATTAGAAGGAACCTCACTTTCTTTACTGAGCTTCATGTGACTAGCTAGCAGATCAATAATCTCTGCCTTCTTTAACTCAGGAGTAAGAACTACTCCCAAATGCTGACATACAGCTCTCAAGTCATCTTTTCTGAGTGACTTCAACTGACCAAGGGACAAATCTGTCCTCTTAACAAACACTTCAACATCTATTGTCGTCATGATGAAGCATGCATCAAACAATTACAGAATTTAAGAACTTATCTGCAATGTATTCTAGAAGTTTCCTGAGATTTCCAAAATTTCTCTCTAAATTTTGTTGTTTTTGACTTGTTATATTTGGCTACGTTTCCCGGACAAGCCCCCAGTTTGTTATGATCCAAAATCCACAAAAGATAAGAATCAAACAAAAGATATTAACTTTAGATGATTTATGGTTTAATTTAAATATTTACCAACACCAAATATAACAGAATTACAGATTCTAGTTACAAATACACTACATGTACTTAAACTGGTAAAGACTTACAATTTCTCAGCTGGGAAATTCCTATTATTCCAGAATGTTCCTGAAGTGTAGAGTAAGTTGGCTGCTAATCCACAAATGTTGAATCCAAACGGTATGTTGTCCAACTGGCAAAAGAAGATTCCAGATCCAGCCGAAGAATGTCCAAAATAATTCAGGAGGTCATCGATGTCGATAATGATGTCGATGACGATGTCCAAGATGATGGCAATCACAATGTCGATAACAGTGTCAACTGCAATCTCGATAATCAATGTCAATGACGAGGTTGACCACAATGTCAATAACGATGTCGAACACGACGTCAAATATGTCAAGGATGAGGTCCAAGATGAATTCCAAGATGAGGTCCAAGATGATCTCCACAGGTTGATATCAATATCAGATGGTGTTAACTGAGAACTTATGCAATATATGCTCCACGATGTATTCAGGGTATAAATTCTGAAATTTCTGTGCAAGCTCCCAGCTTATATACAATCTCAACCCTTAATTAGAATTTTCTAGATTCTACTACAATATTCATGAAGGTTTGGAACTCTCTTGTAAGTTCCATAGAGTTCTAGTTGTAACAAACAAAGAAAGGGGATTCCCCTTTTCTATAAATAGACTCACTGCAATGTTACACTCTAAGAGGTTCATGTAAAGGTCAGGATACATGTAATCAACACATTCCAACATGTACATTATACATTGCAATTATCCTATAGTACATCACACACAATGTAAAGATCTAGAATGTTCTCTCTACTGTATGTGCATTCTGATTATTTCACTGCTACACATTATATTCACTTTTCACATATGAATATTACTCTCTTCTGGAAATTTCTATGTTCATAAAATCATACATAACTGGAAAAATAATTCCCTTCCAGAAGATTCCTTAATTATATCACAGGTGTGACAGAGAAGAGAGAAAGCGAGGTAGAGAAGGAAGACTTTGTGGTTGTGACAGAGAAAGAGAGAAAGCGAGGTAGAGAAGGAAGACTTTGTGGTTGTGACAGAGAAGAGAGAAAGCGAGGTAGAGAAGGAAGACTTTGTGGGTGTGACAGAGAAAGAGAGAAAGCGAGGTAGAGAAGGAAGACTTTGTGGGTGTGACAGAGAAGAGAGAAAGCGAGGTAGAGAAGGAAGACTTTGTGGTTGTGACAGAGAAGAGAGAAAGCGTGGTAGAGAAGGAAGACTTTGTGGTTGTGACAGAGAAGAGAGAAAGCGAGGTAGAGAAGGAAGACTTTGTGGGTGTGACAGAGAAAGAGAGAAAGCGAGGTAGAGAAGGAAGACTTTGTGGTTGTGACAGAGAAGAGAGAAAGCGTGGTAGAGAAGGAAGACTTTGTGGTTGTGACAGAGAAAGAGAGAGAGCGTGGTAGAGAAGGAAGACTTTGTGGGTGTGACAGAGAAGAGAGAAAGCGTGGTAGAGAAGGAAGACTTTGTGGGTGTGACAGAGAAAGAGAGAGAGCGTGGTAGAGAAGGAAGACTTTGTGGTTGTGACAGAGAAGAGAGAAAGCGTGGTAGAGAAGGAAGACTTTGTGGTTGTGACAGAGAAAGAGAGAGAGCGTGGTAGAGAAGGAAGACTTTGTGGGTGTGACAGAGAAGAGAGAAAGCGTGGTAGAGAAGGAAGACTTTGTGGGTGTGACAGAGAAAGAGAGAGAGCGAGGTAGAGAAGGAAGACTTTGTGGTTGTGACAGAGAAAGAGAGAGAGCGAGGTAGAGAAGGAAGACTTTGTGGTTGTGACAGAGAAAGAGAGAAAGCGAGGTAGAGAAGGAAGACTTTGTGGGTGTGACAGAGAAAGAGAGAAAGCGAGGTAGAGAAGGAAGACTTTGTGGTTGTGACAGAGAAAGAGAGAAAGCGAGGTAGAGAAGGAAGACTTTGTGGTTGTGACAGAGAAAGAGAGAAAGCGAGGTAGAGAAGGAAGACTTTGTGGGTGTGACAGAGAAAGAGAGAAAGCGAGGTAGAGAAGGAAGACTTTGTGGGTGTGACAGAGAAAGAGAGAAAGCGAGGTAGAGAAGGAAGACTTTGTGGTTGTGACAGAGAAAGAGAGAAAGCGAGGTAGAGAAGGAAGACTTTGTGGGTGTGACAGAGAAAGAGAGAAAGCGAGGTAGAGAAGGAAGACTTTGTGGGTGTGACAGAGAAGAGAGAAAGCGAGGTAGAGAAGGAAGACTTTGTGGGTGTGACAGAGAAAGAGAGAAAGCGAGGTAGAGAAGGAAGACTTTGTGGTTGTGACAGAGAAAGAGAGAAAGCGAGGTAGAGAAGGAAGACTTTGTGGGTGTGACAGAGAAAGAGAGAGAGCGAGGTAGAGAAGGAAGACTTTGTGGGTGTGACAGAGAAAGAGAGAGAGAGAAAGCGAGGTAGAGAAGGAAGACTTTGTGGTTGTGACAGAGAAAGAGAGAAAGCGAGGTAGAGAAGGAAGACTTTGTGGTTGTGACAGAGAAAGAGAGAGAGCGAGGTAGAGAAGGAAGACTTTGTGGTTGTGACAGAGAAAGAGAGAGAGCGAGGTAGAGAAGGAAGACTTTGTGGTTGTGACAGAGAAAGAGAGAGAGCGAGGTAGAGAAGGAAGACTTTGTGGTTGTGACAGAGAAAGAGAGAGAGCGAGGTAGAGAAGGAAGACTTTGTGGTTGTGACAGAGAAAGAGAGAGAGCGAGGTAGAGAAGGAAGACTTTGTGGTTGTGACAGAGAAAGAGAGAGAGCGAGGTAGAGAAGGAAGACTTTGTGGGTGTGACAGAGAAAGAGAGAGAGCGAGGTAGAGAAGGAAGACTTTGTGGGTGTGACAGAGAAAGAGAGAGAGTATGCAAAAGACAGCAACATACAGTGATAAATAAAGAAATTGCAATATAGAAAGAGGGGGAGAATGAGAGAGGAAAGAGAGGAAAAGAATGAGAAATAGAAAGAAGAGAGAAAATGAGTGTGGGGGAAAATGATTTATTTAAATGGCGTTGAAAATCAGATTCTTGTGAGATGGAACGAATAAAGACCAATATTATTAAGGTTAATTTCACAGACTCTTAGTGAGGAATCATCTTGTTCTCAAACATGCGTGTACTGATACAAAACACACAGAAGAATGGACCCTAGCACGACTGGAGCGCTTTAATTTTTTTTTTTTTTATAATAAGAAACAGACGACCGCCATCTATCGGAACTCAATACGGTGTTCGGTATTCAAAATGTTGTATAGCGCCATCTCGGTAATGAACTGAAAATAATAATGACAAGAAAGTTAACATACATGTATGCGACTGAGACGTACCATGAAAGAAACGTTTCCTTACCAAATCCAAGTTCTTGATCAAAGGTTTATACTAATATACCAAACCTTCTTTTCTGATAAACTTTTCTTCTTTTTTTTGTCTTTACAGGGCCATAACCTCCACACATAAGACATTAAGCTTCAGTGTTATGGTGTACCACCGAAATTAATGATTTAAACCTTAATCTCATCTCGAATCGTTTTTCGATCAACTTGTTTTACTTTTTCTTTTCGCTGTATTTTTTAAAAATTATTATTAGTCGGGGTATTAAAGGGATACTCAACCGCAGATTGTGGACGTTTTTATGCCGCGAGAGGGCACCGTACTCATTACCTGATTCATGCCGTTGCCCCGCGTGGAGCAAACCTCGGACAGACTGGTCGCCGCGCAACATGCACGAGATTCGGTCGGCTTCGTGCAGTCCGACGGACGCGTTCGACGCACAAACTTTGTGTACGAGTGAATGGGGCTTACGCAATCCTGACTTTGCCCACGACCGCCTGGTGGCGTATCCCTTTAATAGTAATCAGCGCTTTTCATCCAGATCAAATACTTTCATCGTAAAAACGGCTTGTAAAAATGACCCCTTAACGCCAAATGCGAAAATCTGAAAGTGGAAAAATCATACAATATGAATAACACAGAATATTTTAGGGCCTAATTAAAGATAAAGTTGAGTTCTTGTCATAAGATTGAATTTTGAAAGAAAATGTCTCATAGTAATTGAGGAAAGGTTGGGAAAGGTTGATTATAATGATTGATAATGGTAATTGATAATTGATAATGGTTGATTATAATGAAAGATTGATTATAATTCTTGTGTGCTATATTATATCACACAAGAATTGGTGTATATGCTGTAAGTTCTTGAATCACCGAAGTGATAAGAAATTGACTTAGCCCTGCTGAGAGTCAAATGCGCTACACATAGAAATGTGTATATGGGACTACACATTAATGTTCGACCCGAACATTTCAGCTGTTTCTTGTCATATTTTGAAATTAAGGGCATTTGAAGTGCAATCACTTTAAACGGGACAATTCTACTATGATAATCTTTCGAACTAACCTAAAACATTGAGAAAGCTAGCTCTCAAATCGTTTTTAACCTTTCCCAGAACTGAAGAAAGAGGAGAGGATAAAACTATTTGCAAAATAAATTAAGTGCATTAACACTCATTATTAGGCAAATCTCCAAACAACAAAAACAACATTTTGCAAAAGTTGCTTAATTTGGTCAAAAATATTAGGGCATAGGTAACTATATGGTAGGGGTGGCAATAGGATTTTAGGGTTAGCGTTAGGAATAGCTGTAGTGTTGGTCCAGGATCAAAGTTTAGAATTCGGTTAATATACGATATTATCACAGGGTCATGTTTCGTACATATATTTTAGTCACACTGCATATAGCAATTCCTGTGTGTAATCTATGGATACAGGATACTTCATATTGTGAATGTAAATCAATTTACAAGTGGTGTTTCATGTTGTCTGTTAACTAATAGGCCAATTCTAGTGTTTGAATGTCAGTGTTTATGTTTTTTAGCTGACCGAGTAAAAGCGCTGTCACACTCTACACACTAAGAAATAGGGGTTGGTACAATAGCAGCACCCCAAGGGGTTCAAAATTTGCACCCCGGTATGGGGTTCAAAATTGCACCCCAATATAGGGTGCATTTTTGCACCCTCTGGGTTCATATCTGCACCCTAATGGGTGCAACGTCGATGACAATCGATCACCATTCTCGCCTCTTCACAGCTTGGCGGCAGACCATTTAAAGTTGCCGTTATTTCATATTTCACGCACATAGAACACAGACAGTACAATACACGCCATGAGGGGACCTCGCTGAAATCTATCAGGCCACGCCCGGGGGCTTCTACACTCTTAAAATAGATGGGCAAAAAATGCCCAATTTTTAACCAACACTGGGCAACATGGTGTCCACACAACTATTGGTTAAAATCTGCCCAACTGATGTTGGGTAATCAGTTTGCTATGTGGTTGGGCAAATTAAATTGCCCATCAGGTGGTGACCGATCAGATTTTACCCAATTCTACAATTGCCCAACGGTTGGTTATATTCTCAGTTGGGTAATTATTTGCCCAACCAATTTTACCCAATAGGATTGCCCAACCCTCTTTGTCCAGCTTGTTGGGTAATAAATATTATGTGGTTGGGCAAATTCAGTTGCCCAGTTGTTTCCTTTTTCCTCCAACCTAGAAAAAAAATAAACCTGCTTGTTATGTCTTTCTGGGTTTTAACTTAACAATCCTAACCTATCCTACCTTAAGCTATCCTATCATAACTTAACCTATTCTATCCTAGTCCTATCCTATCTAGTTGGTACAGTCTAGTGCAAGCTCTTATATACCCCTTATATTTTTTATGCATTTGGTGACAGTTAGTAAAATCGGGCCACCCCAAACCATACGCTACTAAAAATCATGAATATTCATATCAGTGTTTTCCCCAATATTTGGGGGGGGGGGGGGGGGGGGAATGCGAATTTCTAACCAACCATCAGTTACCCAACAAAATTTACCCAACTGGCAAAGGGAATGTGACAAAATTACACAACTACAGGGCAACAAGTACCCAACCCATATTTACCAAACACTGATGGTAAATATATGCCCAATATTTAGGTAAAAATTATTGACCAATATTTGTTACACCACTCGAGTGTCCAGTTGGTTAATAATAGCCCCAAATTGGGCATATTTTTAACCAACCAGCAGTTACCCAACTAAATTTAACCAACATTTTAAGAGTGTACAGTCTCACTTTTAGGATTACTTATTCAACTTTTAAGTTGCAGTGTATAGTCTACTATCTATTCCTATAACAAATCAGTGTAACTGTTAGTAAAACTAGCACTTTCCCTTAAAATGATATAATCCCGACTGAATTATCAAATGTAAACACGTATTCTTATTTCAATAACTTTTTTGACAGAGAAACTATCAAAATGAGCCGTGATAAAATCCCCATATAATTTAAAAATGCGAATTATGCAAATTTTCCTGCCTTAATCCCTACGAGTAGCGATACGTTGGTTGCTGTCAACTTGCAAGCCGGTTACTGTTAGTCTTTGCGCGATTACTCTTTTGAAACACGTCACTATACGGAGATGTTCAATTTAAGCAAATTTACGACACAAGCTGATCGAAATGGATTTATTATTTCTTTTTCTAATTAATTTTATTTCTATGCTTTTGAATAATAAGTCTTATACTTCATGATATATTGTGACATAAGTGTCAACAATGCTAGTGTGGGTATTCATGTAAGACTAATACTTCTGCTCGAAGGGTGCAGAATTCAACCTTACACAATTTTGAACCCCGGTTTCCGCAAAGCGCACCCGTAGAGGTGCAAAATTCCACCCGAGTAGATATACGGGTGCTCCGCCAAAATTTGCACCCTAAAGTGAACCCTAATTTCTTAGTGTGTACCGTATAGAGGTAGCGTATGAGGAACGTATCGAATATTTCGAAAAATTGTTTATACGCACAACCTTTCAGCGTATGAGGTCGATTTTCGGTTAAAGACCGTTAGAGTAACGTGAGCCTAGCATACCGTCAGCGTATGGGTAGCGTAAGAGTAGCGTACGCATAGCGTATGTCAGCGTATGTGAGCGTATGTGATGTGATGTGTATTTGAGTTGGACGTATACCGACGTATGAGTAACGTATATCAGCGTACCTCCGACGTATGAGAAACGTATGCGGAACGTCAGCCTAACGTATGAGGAGCGTACACAGCGGGGGTATAAAAGGTGGCACCCAGATTGCCTGGGCGTTGTGGCGTGTGCCTGTAATCCAGCTACCAGTGGAAGTTATAAACTGATTCAGCGGACCCAGGTTCGAGACTGAGTCACGTCTTTCGGATGGTGACGTTAAAGGTCGGTCCCAGACGTAAATAATCATATCTGATTGATACACGTCTGTAAAAACCCAATTACACACACATCTCATTCTACGTACGCCTTCTTCTTCTGTGTCTAGCATACTCAACTGCCAACTGTAACAAATCTTGGTAATGTTGCAGCACAGCAACCTCCATCTCTGAACTGCTGGTACAAACTGATACAGATTTGGAAATGTGAGACTTTATATACCCCCATGCGCTGCAAATACGCATGTAATACGCATGGGATAAGTTGGCTGTACGCTCAGAACACGTTAGGCATAAGTTGAGTACGTTAGACTGTCGTTAGAACTACCATCATAACGTTAGCCATTCGTTAGACACACGTCAGACACACGTTCATTATACGCTCCTCTAACGCTAGGTTTCCTGACCCACTCAATTTCAACGTATGAGAAGCGTACTCGACGTATGAGTAACGTACTTTCAGCGTACCTCTAGCGTGTTCAGCGTATGAGGAACGTATGAGGAGCGTAAAATTCATTCGTCGGCATACGCTGAAAATTTTTGTGCATGTTCAAAAAAAATTTTGGCCGTCAGCGTACATCAGCGTACACCGACGTACCCCGGCGTACTGCAAACGTATTCCAGCGTACCCCTAACGTGTTTCAGCGTATGTCAGCGTAAGCCCAAAAAGTCCATACGTTTCTCATACGCTACCTCTATACAGTAGAGTGTGACAGCGCCTGAAGGTTGCGTTGATAAAGGTCGCACCCTCCTTTTTAGCTATCCTTGTCACTTTATGACAATAATGAATGCGACAGAATCCATCGCGATAATTTACTTTTGAAATAACTGACCGGCAGAAACTTGTTAAATGTATCATGATATTGGTTTGATTTGATGGGTTTAGTTTACCAGGGGACTGACGGCTTTAAGTCCCCCCCCCCCCCCCCCCCAAGTGACATTTTAATGAGGACCAATGCCTTGCCAAAGGGCAAGGGCAGCCACTATGACCCCTTTTACATCTAAAGTCGCGTTATTGATTATGATATCTGTATTCGAAATTTTGAACGATGTACGCTCTTCAATAATTGTAATGTTCATGGCAGATTTTTGCAGTATTATGAAATTCATTCATCCATTCATTCATTCAACTTCTTTATACCACTCGGGGATTACTGGGTTCAGACTTTTAAGGTCATAGTTACAATAAAAAATAAAGTCTCCCCTACATTTTGCAGCAAAGTGAGAAGAATAGCTTTCCATCCTATTGAACTTGACGTAAAAATAGCATTTTCAGTCCCCCATCTTCATATTGTTTAACCTTTACTTCCCGCTTGATCTTGTCTGGGCCATGCCAGATGAACCAACAAAACTTAACTTATTTACTTCCTTGATATACCCATCAGGAATTTTATATATGCTTGCAAGGTATAGTAATTGCGAAAAAGCAAATGTTTGACAATTTGTATTTTACCGATTAAAGCTAAGTTACGAAGTCTCCATAAATTCAATTGCCCTTTAATTTTGTCAAGAATTCTTTGCAATTGTAAAGAAAAGACATTAGGTGAGTAAGATAATATTGACGCCGAGAATAGTCAGGGACTTCTCAAACTGAATATTCTCTTAGTGAATGTAGATTATCTCTAGCAGTCCCTTTCCACATTGCCTTTGTTTTAGTAATGTTAACTCTTTCAGTGCCGATGACACGTATACGTGACAGATAGACTTGTCATATTCATTCACCAATTGCTCGACCACAGAAAAGGTATATGTATTGGTGGTCAATGTACATCAAAACTTTTAGCATAAATCAAGCATTCTGAATATATGATTATAATTATATGCTACCATAGAAATTTTTAGAGAAAATTGCAGATTTTGAAAAAGATATTACCTTATTTCAACATTAAACAATAGTAAACAAATGAGAAACCAAAAAATAATGAACAAAAAAGAAACTCAAATGTAATTTTCAATAATTCTCATGCATAAAGTTCGGTAAATTAATGATGTTTGGTATCATAAGAAATGGTAGTAAATTTCCTACAAGTTATGTACACAATATTTTGCAAAATGATAGTTAATGAAGTGGAGACATTTGAAAAGTAAACATTGATCACATTTTGAAGAGAGCTAAAACCCTTGACACAGTAAAGGTTAATAGATAGCGATGATTCCAGTCGAAATTTCCCCATAGTGGTTAAGAGATGGCTAAGTGAAAAGTTGTCCGAAAGGAAAAACGTTATGTCATCCGCATACAGTGACATTTTCAGTTCTACGTTATCTGATATTTTCAAACCACGTATTGCCTCATTTTTTACGAATATTGATAGAAAGTGTTTCTATCGCTAAAACAAATAAGTACGGGGACAATGGGTCCCCCTGTCGCACCCCCTGTCAACCGGAAAATAACTCGATGAGACACCCCAATTCATCACACAACTTTCTAAATTGGTATATAAAGCCCTAATATAGTTACAAAAACACTCGCCGAAGTTAAAGGATCTGAGCACATTTGACAAAAAAGAGTGATCGAGCGAATCAAATGCCTTCTGAAAATCTAGGCTTAACAGAATGCCCGGAATATTTTTCAATTTGGAAAAGAACAGAACGTCTTTCACTGTCCGGACAGCTTCTCCAATATATCTGTCCTTCAAAAAAGCTACTTGATCAGGGTGAATCAAACTGGGTAAAACTTTCTTCAATCTTTCCGCAAGCGCTTTGGATCCAATTTTCAAATCAACATTCACTAGAGTAATTGGCCGATAATTTTCAATCAACGTTCTGTCCTTTCCTTTCTTAGATATCAGCGTTATCAAACCTTGACTTTGTGAACTTGAAAATTGACCCTTTTCGAAGCTATAATTGAGATTATCTACCAAAAGCTGACCAATCTGATTCCAGAATTTACAGTAAAACTCAACAGTAATACCGTCATTTCCATGTGACTTGTTTTTTGACATAACAAATAAGGACGATGTACATTCTCCTAATTTTAAAGGCAAATCACATTTTATCCTAGAATTTGAAGATAACTTCGGAATATTTTCTTGTTCTACAAATGAAGAATTCTGAGTAGGGCAAATGTTCGTTCCTAAGAATGTCATCATCTTGTTTCAACATAAAGATTGATCATTTATTTTTGTGGACTTTTCTAAATTAAAAAAAAAGAACTTTGTATTCTTCTCACCATGCTCCACCCAGTTTGCCCTAAACCTTACGATAAGACTTTGTGTTATGTAATCTAAATAAGACTCGTATTCATGTTGAGCTTGATTGTATTCCTCCACATATCTTTCACCTTCAGACTCTAGAAGAAATTGTAGTTTTCCTTTCAACTCCCTTCGACTTTCTCTATTTCCCGTGCCTTTTTAATACTGTATGTTCGTGAAAATAGACGGATATTATACGTTAATTGCATTCAGTAACTTTGTGGAAGCTTGATTTAATAAATTGTTGAATTTTGATATCTGTCTTGTATAATGATGTTCAGAAGGATAAATAAATAGCCAGGCATAGAAAGGTTTTCAAATATATAATGCTATTATTAAGATATCTGTGACTGAATACTCCCATTTACGAAAGCGTATGGCCATACGCTTTAGTCTAACACTGAGTCAATGGGGAAAATGATTCTGGCATTTCCGGTCATTTGCATATGTTTACTTTTGTGAAGCACATGGTGATTTTGAAGTGCTTTTTTCCCCATGGGCTTCATTTTTACACCATATTACATACACTGATAGCATGTAAGGCCAGACAGCTCAGATTTTGTCAAGCCTCCACAAAGTTACCTAATCACTTTAAATATTCCCGTCCTATTCTTGAATCATCAAATTGTAAAATCTCCAATAATCCACAAGTCAAGATACTTTGACATTTCAGTGCAAAAACCTCATCATCACATAGGCTATTGTTGAACTTCCAATTCATAGAATTACATCTTCTTTCTCTTTGCACTTTAATTTCTAAAATAATAGCTAGATGATCCGATCCTACCCCCGGTATCATATCGATCTTACTTATGTAATCTTGTAGGATTTCGGATACAAACCAGATATCCAGTCGGCTCTGGATCAAAGGCCGCATTTGTTTCCACGTATATTTGCGTGCGGAGGGGTTAGTATGCGCCATAATTATGTCAATGACGTCTAAATCGTTTTGCATTGTTTTGCAGTTGGTTGATTATTGTCGGCGAGGGATGGGGATGTCCACCTTGCCGATCTACATTGGAATTCATAATCACGAAGTCGCCACCGAATATTATCGGAGTCATCGCTAGATCATCAAACGAGTTTAAAGTACTGAATACATTTTCAAAAAATATATTTGCTCAGTTATTTTATCTGCAGTGGGTGCATATACGTTGCATAATTATAATGAGTTCATTTCCGTCTATAGCAATTCTTAAAGGGATACGCCATCGGGCGGCCGTGGGGAAAGTCAGGATTGCGTAAGCCCCATTCATACACAAAGTTTGTGCGTCGAACGCGTCTGTTGGACTAAGTGGGATTACATTTCGACTGCACAAAGCCGACCGAATATCGCACGAGAGCTCGAGCTCAGACGGAGCGTGCATGTTTGTGCGGCGACCAGTCTATCCGAGGTTTGCGCCCCGCGGGGCAACGGCATGATCGGGTAACGATCACGGTGCCCTCTCGCGGCATTAAAACGTCCACAATCTGCGGTTGAGTATCCCTTTAAAATCAAATATCTACCATCTTCTGAGATATTTTTGGAAACAATTTCGAAATGAAGCTTTGAATTTGAAAGTATCATAACCCCGCAGCTATGAGAGGACCCATGAGAAAAAAATACCTCGCCGCTCCATATCGAAGACCAGCTGCTTTCTATATCTTCGGAACTAAAAGTTTCTTGGAGGAAAACAATGTCAGCTTCTTTTTCCTGCAACCATCCGAAAACTTTTTGTCTCCGAAACCCTGATCTCAAGCCTCTCACATTCAGAGACAGGCAATTTATGTGCGTATCTTTCAGTTCAGTTTCAGTTTAGTTTATTTCCACACAAATCAATCAAAATACAAATCATACATTTTAAAATACATTCTGGAATAATAGAAATCGGTTACATAATTCAAGGACAGGTATGTCACATTAGTTAAAGAATTTGAAAATAAAGAGAGTACATGTAATTGAAAAAATACGTTCATGTATATACAGTGGAGGGCCTAAAGTAAAGCTAGGCTTGTTGTGGATAGGCCCCATTTAATAAATAATTTACAGACATGTAGAAGAAAATAATATTAGAAGGGAGAAAAGAAGAATTAAAGAAAGGAAGGAAAAGGAAGCTATAGGAAGGGAGGAACTGAACAGAAGAACGAAAACATTACGGAATGTAGACAAAGATTGTCACACGAACGGGGACGCACGGGTACTCTACAAGACAGGAAAGGATAAACAGACTTTATTGCAAGGGGATATGTAGCTGTTATTTCAATGTTAAGATTTTTCAACACTACGTCGCAGCATAGTAAGCACTGTATAAATGAAGCAAGATATATAGCAGCCATGAGTCACGATTACGCCATGCCCCATGACGTAATCGTTAGTGTACACATGCATGTTAGATTATAAATGTATCGAATGCATTATCGGATAAGTACAAGAGTATTATAAGGAGAGAGAAGAGGGTAGATTATAGGAAAGACAAAGATATATATAAGGAGACACAAGAGGAAAGATTAAAGGAAAAACACAGGAATACATAAGAAATCTATTCTCTTCTCTTTCCTTATGTATTTTTTGGTTTTTACTTTTCTATATATTCTGTCCTTTCCTTATGCATTTCTCTGGGTTTTTTTCTGTTCTTTCCTCAATAAAATGTATTTCTGTGTGTGGACGCACGTACAATATATTATGGAAAGACTTCATTCAGTGCTTTCTGTATAGTTTTGAATTTCAGTTATTCATTTATAGAAAATGATAATTTGCTTTATTTATACTTTCATTGAAATGTTGATTTATGATTCATGTTTAACTATTGAGTGGAATCAAAATGAAGATCATTGAAAAAAAGCGTGATTGTGCGTGTGTGTGTGTGTAACGTAATATATTTTCATTATAATTATGGTGATTTCCACAGAACAATGGAGTCCGAGTTGATGTCACTTGCCAAACACGTACCACATAACAAGTACTCAGAACTCTCCAACGCGCTTGGGTACTCCTTTACGGAAAGTGAAAATGCCCTCGTTAAACATCTCAATAACTACAGTAAGGATGTGACAGAGATTCTCATCGAGTGGAAGACCAAACAAAAAGACATCACCCAATCTCGATCCATTCTGGCAAGAAAGCTCCGTGAAGTGGATCTTGGAGAACTGGGTGAAAACTTATCCAAAGGTAAAATGCTGCTCGAATGAAATTCATTGAAAATAATATTAGTTTGGTCAAACCATTAAACCCAAACCTAAATACCTGACATGAATGTACTTCAGGGTGTCGGTTTCTCTCATTATTTTGCAGAAAACAGTATTCATGTTTTGAGTTCATGCAACTCAATCTTTTCGGGGATTTTCATTATCAAACTTTATTTATAGCAGTTTTTAGTACTTCAAGGGTACATCCAATTTCAAAATGAATTTTTTAAATCAGTCAGACAAAACTACATTGAGGAAAATCAAATAACGTTAACAAATACATTTCTACATGTATTTCATTTGTATGTTTTTGTAATGACATACAAAACCATATCAACTTATTGAAATTACTAGACAAGTTGGAAACCTTGTTTCAGTTTGTGACATTATTTCCTCACTTTCTTTTCAATTGCTTGTATCTCATGACTATGCCAAGTTTGTTTTTTTAATACAAAACTATAGACAATTATTGAAATTATACTACTACGTCACAAACCCATGGCTAAGACGCCAGTTCAACTGGGACAAAAGCTCCTGACCGCCCCGAGCTAGGTATGGGGGAAAAAAGGGACTCAGATTTATGGGTGTACACATGCGCGTCCAAGAAAACGCGTAAAAGGGGTCCTTTTTTCAGGTGGAACGCGTAACGCGCGTTACGCGTTAAGGGGTCCAAAAATGCTGATTTTCAACAAAAAGGGGTGCTTTTGACTAATCTGGCCGAAGTCAAACATGTTTAGGGGGTAGGATGATGAAAAACCGCGCAAAAATCCTTGTTTAGGGGTCTTTTTTCATCCAAGTATAGAACCTGTTTAGGGGGTATTTTGAAAACCTATGGACACGCATATGTACACCCATATATCTGAGTGCTACTAAAATTTAACTAATTTTAGTAGCAGAAAGGATATATTATGGAAAGCACATGCTCCAAAAAGTATTTTAAACAAATTCAAATTAGGATCAAGTCAGTTAGCCGAATCTCTCCAGACATGGTACATATTTAGAGAAAACTTTGTGAAAAATGAGTTTAATGCAGTCTTTTCCGCAATTGGTTCCTGTCAGTGTATTTGGTTTAACAAAAATATTTTTTTTCTAAATCAAAGCAATATTTTTTATATGAAGATTGGTTAGAATTGTATATATCAGTGATTTACTCAACCCTCCCCACCCTGGTTATAAACTTTTTGAAGAACTTATTCTTGATTATGATATTAGCACAAAAAAACACAGGCGCAAATACAATTTTTTTATTGAAAAATATACCAGGTGACTGGCTAGTCACTTTCGACTTAACCCCTGACAAAATATTTGATGATATAAAAACCAAGCTCTTGAAAACTCTAACAATTCCAAAATATGCATACAGTACAATGCTAGAATCATGTTATCCAGAATGACAAATTTTATTTTGGAATGACCTCCAAGGCCCTGCGGGAGCTGATTCATGTGAATAACTTTAAATGCACTATAAGTACTCTTATTCGCTCTTTCTATTTTAAGTTATTTCAATTTGCATCAGGTTCATGCCCGTCTGTGGATGGTGTTTCATGGTTCATCTGACACCCTTTATTAGTCTATGGGCCAATGTTGACCCCCCCCCCCCCCACCCGCTTAGGCACAATTTTTGGTGATGTTTTCCTGGTAGCTAGGACCCTCGGCTATCAGAATCTGCCTGTTTGCCATAGAGTTAGTGGCGGGTGTGGCCACCAGAGCCGTTACCATGGTAACGTATCAAGGAAATTTACTAAAATACCTAATATTTCTAATTCAGTAATTTGAAAAATGACTGGTAAGCATCTAAATATATGTATTTTGAGTTTCCTGATTGATTCAAATCAAAATCTAGGTCATTTGAAGTCACGTTCATGTAAAAAATGGCCGTTACTATGGAAACGGTAGCATAAAAAAATTATATCTCGGAAAGATATCTCAACTTATCAGTATAAAATAGACAGAGAGGTGTCTACACAATCTTAGATTATATTTTTTTCTATTAGCTAGGACCCTCAGCTATCATAAATCTTCCTATTTTCCATTGAGTCCATGCTGGGCGTGGCTGCTAGGGCCGTTACCATGGTAACACATAACGAAATACTGGAATTTAGAAAATACCGTATATTTGTCATATAACAGCATAAAATATATGGTAAGGCCTCTAATATATGTATTTCAAGCTGCCCCACTTTTTGCCTCTGACGAAGATTTTGCCCCTTTTGACTCCATTTTACTCCATTGGCTCGCTATTATTGGATAAGCAGTTTTCAGCAGCTTGTTTTCCATATTTGGTCTCCAACTGACGTCGATATGGTGCACCAGCCCCATTACTATGGCAACGCACCATCAATTGTTTGAAAATAACATATATATTCTGTTTTAACAATAAAAAACACAAAATATTGGTCTTGATATACATATCATAAACTGCCTGAGTTATTACAGTCATAATCCAAATCACTTAAGGCCACATTAATGTAAAAACAGGGTTGTAGCCATGGTAGTATTATTATGAAAACTGAGCAATTAAAAAAAAAAGGTGACAATTTTTTGTTATTACACAGCAGCAATTATGTTGCAAAGACATTTTTTAACTATTCGCCGTGTTCAGATAGCTCAGGGCAAGACATGGGTGTCCATGTGGGGGACCGTTGTAGTAACAACAGCTGATCCTTAGCTGTACTTGAGTAGTTATGCTTCCACCTCTATGCCTTGGCGTTGGGAGGGAGGCAATGGAGGCTTAATATATGGATTCACCTCAGTCACAGAACCTAATGTATTCATAAGATCATAAACTTGTCGGTAGGTAGCTAAACCTGTCTACTTGAAATAAATCTGAGGGGATTGGAATAGTATTTAGCATTTTTTCCCCTAATCCTACCCATAAGAAATCTGCATGCTCATTAAGGATTAACAGCATGACCAAGGTGGTCTAGGATTTGGACTTCATCAGAAACAGGGCCAGAGAATTGAATTTGTGTGCCTCATCATAGATCAAGTCCAGGACTAAAGTGCTGATACCTGCCTGGATTTTTTTATATTTGCTAGAAGGTATTCAAAAGAGTCACTGAGAAGGCCTGTGGTGCAATTGCAGCCCAGCATTCTCATGACTTGCATGATTGGGGTACATGTATATTAGCCATGGACTTGATGTGTTGGGGACCATAAGACCTATAATTTTACATATTGATTGCCCTTACAGGTAAGCTGCAGTTCTCTTGGCTTTAGAGGAGATATGGTCAATAGCTTGTGATATGGTTCCTCTAATACTATCTTGCCTTTTATGGTTGGATAAAGGATGGGGTAGCAGAGTTTAGTGGCTAAGTCCATAATGTTGTGAAATTAGTGAACACCAGTGGGTTTGTCTATCTATCTTTTACAGCTTTAAGGCGTTCTGCAGCCTTACTTGAACTGAGTATTCTCTTATTAAAACTTGGTTGACTTTCTTACACGTCTGATATGGTGAGGCACTCTTATCTGGCTTGAATCGCAGGCTAAGAAGGTCATGGTGAGGAGATTATCCAACCCTCCCCCGGTTGGTTTTGCATAATAAGTCAGAACTCAGGATGGAGATATAGGTGTCATCTATACCTCCACCACTGTGTTAGAAGAGAATACCTTTGTGCAATACTTGAGTAATGTCTATATGGTTAAGATGAAGATGATGAGTGAATCCTCACTTCACCCTAGAGGGAATCAAGTTTACTTAGTATAGCTTGGTATGTAGTTCTGAAGTCTGTCAATACATTCTTGAATCTGGTGTTCATGGTAACTCTGATTGATGGGTAATCCTCAACCTCATCCAAAGTAGCGGGTGTTGCTGCAAGAGGAATTCTGCTGAAAATGTTCCGTACCTCTAACCAAAGGATGCTCTCTAACTTCTGATTCCTAATGGCATCCATTTATAGAACTCCTTGCAGGGGGAAGTGGAATACATGTAGCTCTTACTCATGTCAGACGAGAGTATCTAAAAGTACAATGGTACCTTCCCAATATGAATTGGCTTATGCAATGAATTTTCAGAAGCCTTGCATATCTATTTGAACATTTGCATCTTCGTTTGTCATAGCAAGTGTCCTACCAGGCATGAACTTGAGGCCTCCACCCTGGAAAATATTCTTGATCTGGATTTGAACCAATAGGACAGTTACAAATTTATGAACTCAGGCACTTGTTTATAATCAATTATTTAGATACATGAATATCCCTTTCTTAAAAATCAATATTAGCTTTCTTATAATTCTTTTCCTTTAGCAACGGCATATTTTTATATGACTGACCTAAATTCATCCGGCTTTTGATTGCAATTAAAGGCGCAGCTTCAATTGTGTATAATTAGATGCCTACATTGTACTTCGTTACATTACAAATACATGGTGGAAGCACTGTGGTATATTGGTGAAGGCCTATCACTATCATACGCGAGCTCTTGCTTTCGATCCTTGGTTACATCCCTGGGCAAGGTGTTTTGCCCACATTTGTTTTGCTTGACCCAGATGTATGAAATATGTACAAGGCAATGATAGTTGCAGGGCAGTAATATTACTGGTGTGGTTATCCTGGGTAAGTAAGATAAATTTATTATTTTATCTATTATTCTAAAACTCTGATGTTTCTTGGTGCCTTACCATGGTAGCTACCTTGACAGTCTCACCCACAACCAACTTTGTGGCTACTAGGAAGCTTTTGATTATGATAGCTGAAGGTCCTAGCTGACAGATAAACACCATTTTAGGCTGTACATACACTTGTTCTTTGTTTTGTGTTGAATAGTTACATAAACATTCAATTGTTATCATACTTTTTCTACAGCAACAGCCATGTTTTGACATGACGGTGACTTCCAATGACTCTGATTCTACTTGCAATCCAACGGGCACCCCCAAAATAGTTAGATGGTTACAATTTGTTTTTGTGATGTTGAATTACAGATATATGTGACCCGCCGCCTCAAAACCTACAATAAGTCGCACGGACCACAACGTAGCAAACAGCCCAAAATAGTAAATTTGCTTGGATCAGTCGATTTTCTTTTTTTGGTAGAAATGGGTATTTTCATTATCATTCTATCATGTCTCAAGTTTGTGAGTCGTAATTCGACTTAGAAATATGTTTTTGGGGCATTTTAAAATGACTCCTTTTTGTTCACCTGTCGAGCTAATGCATGTTTGGAGAGCTTTTGTAATACTTTAATTCAATGCCAAATTACTACTTTACCTCTAAAGGTATTAAATTGATTTTTGGAGTGAGTAATGAATAGGTCCTCCTGGAGCAGCTTGCCAAAATTCAGCCTAATCTGATAATCCCTTCATACCGGTTGCCATGGCCATTTGAATACCCAGTTTTACTAGGGCGCGCACAGAGAGCAAAGGTTTAGCACTCTTTTGTTCCGAACTTAAATGGCCATTTTCTCTGAATAGGAGTTATTGATTGCTGGCTACATACTGATTCTAAATGTGATATTTAAAGGCGTTATCATTGAGTGAACTAGGCAAGTTATATACCGTTGGAAAGCTGAGAATCTCTGCTTTCAGAAAATGTATAAAACAAAAAATTTAATTTTGGCGACTTATTGTAGGTTTTGAGGCGTCGGGTCACATATGGTATTTTCTAAAATTTCTATTTCTTGGTGTGTTACCATGGTAACAACCCTAGTGGTCACGCCAACGACCAACTGTATTTAAAATAGGAAGAATACGAGAGCTGAAGGTCCTAGCTAACAGAAAAACATGATTTAAGATTGTGCAAACAGTTGTTTTCTTTTTTGTATTGATAAATCATAGATATTTTCTATACATATCGGAATTTTGTGGGACCGTTTCCATAGCAACGGCCCTTTTTTACACGCCAATGACTTCAAATGACTCAGATTGTGGTTGGAATCAGTGGGGCAGGTATAAATACATTTATTAGAGTCCTTATCATATATTTTATGCTGCTAAATGACAAATATACGGTATTTTCTAAATTCCAGTATTTCGTTATGTGTTACCATGGTAACGGCCCTAGCGGCCACGCCCACCACCACCTTGATGTCAAACAAGCAAATTATGATAGCTGAGGGTCATAACTAATATAAAAGCATTATCAAAGACTGTGCAGACACCTTATTCTTTCTATTTTGTAATGGTTAGTTATAGATTTTTTCAAAAATAACAGCTTTTTGTTGGACCGTTTCCATAGCAACGGCCTTTTTGGACACGCCCATGACTTTAAATGGCTCAGATTGTGATTGCAATCTATCAGGCAGCTTGAAATACACATAATCGGATACTTACCATATATTTTATAGCTATTGAATTACAAAAATGCAGTATTTTCTAAGAATCCTGTATTTTTTATGTGTTACCATAGTAACGGTCCTACAGGCCACACCCACCACCAACTGTGCATCAAATAGGCAGATTATGATAGCTGAGGGTCCTAGCTAATAGAAAAAACATACTTTAAGCTTGTGCATACACCTTTTTGGCTATTTGATATTTATAAGTTTAGAAAGTTGTTAAAAATACCCGCTTTTTATGGTACCGTTTCCATAGTAACGACCATTTTTGACACGCCCATGATTTAAATGGATCTAATTATGGTTGCAACCGATTGGGCACCTTAAAATACATATATGAGGATGCTTACCAAGTATTTTTAGATTCGTGAATTGGAATTATATGACTTTTCCTAAAATTCATATTTTTCTTGATCCGTTACCATGGTAACGGCCTTGGTGACCACCCCACCACCAACTTTATGGCAAACAAGCAGATTCTGATAGCTGAAGGTCCTAGCTAACAGAAAAACATCATTTAAAGTTGTGCCTAAGGGGGGGGGGGGGGACCTTTTCGGTTTCTGCCCCATGGACTATATTTTCTTGCTGCCAATTACATGCAACACCCATGTTTTAGTTATGTTACCTTTGTAATGTTTACTTTAACTCTTTAAACAAAAATACCCTGTTGTACATTTATGTGTCATGTTTGTTATAATGTAGATAAAACCCAACATGAGACAGAGTTACTGCCTTCTTTTTGAATTCATAGTGTAATACATATTCTTTAGACTTGAATGGAGACTACATGTATTAGTTACCACTTTTACTGGTAATGCTGCCTTTTTGTTATTTTTGTTATTTGTTTAATTGTTTTGATTCATGTATTAAGTTATTTTTTGAAAACCAATAAAACATAAACAAAAAATAATGTAATGGCTCACTTACACACAGCTTGGTCTGAGGTCCGAACAGAACATTTACATAAATGAGAACTTGTTGCCCACTACAAAACAACTTCTCTACAAAGCTGGCATAGCAAGAAAGGAGGCAGGCTACCGCTTCCTATGGACAAACAATGGGAAAATCCTAGTGAAGAAAAGTGCTGATTCTACTGCAATATTGATCGCTTCTGAAGCAGACCTGCTCAAGATTAAGAAGCAATAATTTTCCTTTACTGATCAATACAATTATATGAACTCTCTGTGATAATGATAGATACTGACGATAATTATTCATCTAACACAATTCAGTCTTTTGCATGGTCGCCCGAGGAATTTAATGATAACTTTATTTCTTGTTCCTGTTCTAATGTTAATTTTAGTGTTTCGCATATCAATATTCGGTCCTTAAATAGAAACTTTGAGAGTTTCAAAATATTCTACCAAGATGTTATTAAGCATGAATTCAGTATTGTTGGTTTATCAGAAATTTGGCAAATAAAATAGGACAGTTTATTTTCTGTTCGTAATTATAATTTTGAACATTCGTGTCGTGAGAATGGTAGAGGGGGTGGTGTAGGAGCATACATAAAATCAAACTTCAAATACAATGTTCTGGATATGAATGTTTGTCATGTAGAATCTCTCTGGTTGGATATCCCTATAGGAAATAGATCTTTTATAGTGGCAATTGTATACAGGAAACCAAACACGAATCTAGATGAATTCCAGGAAAGTTTGCTGAATGTATTACACCAATGCAAGATAGACAAACACAGTTGTATTCTGATGGGAGATTTTAACGTTGATATTAGTATTGAAAACTCAAATGATAATTTAGTAAACTCATTTACATCACCTCTACACTGTCTAGGTATTGAACATATTATAACAACGCCCACTCGTATTACAAAATACTCCAAAACCCTAATTGATCACATTTATACGAATATAGATGTCTGTAATATTCGTGCAGGGACAATAATTACTGATGTCTCAGACCATTTTCCAGTCTGTGCCTTATTCAAGAATGTATGTCTCACCAAATCTTGTAAAATCTCCTCAGGTAACAATGAGGAATTTTAGACGATATCAGAAGTCTTCGTTCCATGAAGATCTTCCATCTCAACCTTGGAATGAGGTATATGAATATAAAGAAGTTGATAAAGCCGACTCAAAGTTTCTCGCTCTGTTCATGAAAATTGTAATAAGCATGCACCACTTGTTACAAAATCTTATTCTAAAATACGTTCTAAACCGTGGATAACAAAGGCAATTCACAAATCGATTAAGACAAAGCATCGACTGTACTCTAAGGTTCTCAAATCAAACTTTGATCCTGATGTGCATTTAAAGTATAAGAAATATAGAAATATGTTAACGACAACTTTACGTAAGGCAAAACAAATACATTATGGGAACTTATTCCAGAAGCACAAAGGTATTGCTTGTAAAACTTGGAATACAATCAATGAATTATTAGGTATACAGGATGGTAGCAAAGCATCAGTGGAGAAATTAAACTATGATATAAATGGTGTACAGCGTGAATCAAATAACCCTAAAGAAGTTGCTGAAATTTTTAATGATTTCTTTGTTAATGTTGGTCATAATTTAGCTCAACAAATCCAGAACGCCAATATGAAATTTGATCATTATCTATGTGATCCTGTTCAAGAATCGTTTTTCTGGCTTCCAATTACTAAGAATGAAATAGAAAATGTGTTGAAAGACTCTGATAGAAAAAAGGCGTGTGGGCATGATAATGTCCCGATGAACCTTATTTGTGATGGTGCTGACTATATATCTCAGCCACTTTCATTTGTATTCAACTTATCATTACAATCAGGCCAATTTCCAAATTCAATGAAAATTGCGAAAGTGAGTCCAGTCTTTAAAAAGGGTGCAAAAAATCAACCAGGTAATTATAGACCCATATCGGTTTTACCAGTTTTAAGTAAGATTTTTGAAAAATTGGTTAATAATCGCTTGGTGAGTTTCCTGGAAAGAAACAACATATTGTATAAGCATCAATATGGTTTCAGGGAAAAGTATAGTACCAAACTATCAGTAATAAACTTGATAAATCAACTGATACATTATCAAGATGAAGGAAGAACAACTGTTGGTATTTTCATTGATTTTGCGAAAGCTTTTGATACTATCAATCACACTATATTATTATATAAACTGCAGATTTTTTTTTTTTTTTTTATATATTTACCCTTCCACAGGGCTCCTTGATTATGTATAAACATTCATTTCACATGAAATCGATACATGCACTATTCCATGACATTGTCAAATAAATATTCAAACATAAGAACATAACAAAATAATCTCGGTCACACTGTGACATAATAAGATAAGACAGAAAATATAATGTGTATTCTTAATTATAATTATCACAATCAAATAAACAAAATTTGAACAAAAAAAATCAGAAACATTTGGTAAAATAAAACCATTTTTTCATAAAATTCTTTTCTTTAAGACTTGTTTTTGCTATATAACTTTCCATATTTGTGCAATGAATTTGTGCAATGAATTTAAATAACACGTAACGACTTGTCTTGAGACTATGACAATTCCACATTTCCCCGCTGATATGACGATGTCAATATATTTTAATAAATCATGGCAATAATTATGTAAAATTCTAATGTAAGTAGCATTCTATGACAATGAATTGTGCAAGATGAAAGCTGATATTTTACCGGAATTAAGACGCCTTTTTATCCTATCGCGCAACCCTGTTTTAGTGGCAAGAAGCACACGCTGACGGAACAGCCAAGGGTCCTTCGCCCGTGATCTCCGGCAGACCTCGCGTTGCTTGCCCGGTGGGTTGTGTACGGCAGAATTTTTTTCTGACTTGGACGATGCAAATTTCATTGTGCTTGTAAAACTAATTGTGTATTTGTTATGATGGTATTATTATGACCCATGTCTCTTATTTCTTAACACACTTGGGCAAACCCACAAAATAGGGGCCGGATTTTTTTCCAAGCTATTATAAGGCCAACCAATAACAACATGCTTGCAACAGGCAGGCCCAAATGTTTGGCCTGCCTGTTAGCGTTGCATGTTGTTATTAATATTATTAATGTTGTTAAACATAGTGGGCCTGCCTGTTGAATGTTGTTATTGGTTGGCCTTATAATAGCTTGGAAAAAATCCGGCCCCTATTTTGTGGGTTTGCCCAAGTGTGTTAAGAAATAGTAGGAGACATGGGTCATAATAATACCATCATAACAAATTAGTTTTACAAGCACAATGAAATTTGCATCGTCCAAGTCAGAAAAAAAATCTGCCGTACACAACCCACCGGGCAAGCAACGCGAGGTCTGCCGGAGATCACGGGCGAAGGACCCTTGGTTGTTCCGACAGCGTCTCAATATGTACACCACAATGGTGCAACTTCCTCGCTTTCACCAATTGTATGTGGGGTTCCTCAAGGATCTGTCTTGGGACCAACTCTGTTTTTAATATACATTAATGACTTACCTAAAATCATCTACCTATTTTAATTTCAGACTATTTGCAGATGATTCAAAGATTGTCCATGCATTTCCCTCCAATCAAGTAAACATTGATTTATCAGACATTACCAAAAATTTGACTTATATAAGTGTTTGGTGTGATGCAAAAAAAAAAATAACAATAAATATCTATAAAACAAATTATATGGTGATTAAATCCAAAAGAAAACGGGTAAATACGGAAGGTTTGATCAAAATGAAGGCCACATTCTGAATGAGGTTGAAGTTGCATCCTTTGTTGGGATTCACATTGATAATTATTTAACCTGGAAGAATCATATAAATAGAACATGTACAGTGCTCCTATGGCCTTGAAGTATGGGGATGTGCGTATAGGTCATTTGTTGACAGAATATTCATTATACAGAAAATGATTGTTAGGGCTATTACCTTTAGTGGTCAAAACATTTTGTAGGAAGTTAAGAGAAATGATGCTAATGGAATATCTAGAGTGATGTATCAACATAGGTCAACCATCCTCTCAAAATGACTTTGTAAAATAAGTGAAAGTGAGAAATTAAAGAAAAGATGAAGACTGAGGATGAGGAAAATACTACATCAGCCCCCTCCTAGAACGTTGAATAAAATGAAACGGTCGATAATTGAGAAAATAGTCCGAATAAAATTAAATAATATCTCATTTGAAATTCCAAACTTGAACATAGCGTTTGGGAAAGTGTACTCTTCTGCCGGAACGAGTATGTCTGACTTCGGGCTTGGCAGCAGGAGGAGTGATAGAGGGAGGCTGAGGCTGAGAGGTTGGTGTAGTAGGCGCTTGTGAAGGTTTAGGGTCCTGTGAGAGTGTTGGACCAGGGTTGGTAGCACTAGTAGATTTGACGGGCGAGTCCAAGTAAGCAGGTTTCAAACGGTCGAGACTGACGCTGTCTTGTTAGTTCGATGATGAAAAACTTGTCAGTTCGTTTGATGACTTCGAATGGGCCGTCGTATGGTGGTTGGAGAGGTTTCTTGACTGCATCATGTCGCACAAATACATGGGTGCATGTTGTGAGATCAGGATGAACCTGTGGTTTGCGTTGTTGAGCACGAGTGGGCTGAGGTCTGAGGTTCTGCATTTGTCTCCGTAGTCGGTGGATGTAGTTGCTAGGGTTCAAATCACAATCATTCTGACTAGGTGCTACAAACTGACCTGGCAACCTTATTGTTGTTCCATATACCAGTTCAGCTGCGCAACAACCTAAATCAGATTTGACTGCAGTTCGGATTCCAAGCAAGACGAGAGGGAGAGTTTCAGTCCATCTCGCACTAGTAGTAGCTTTGAGAGATGCTTTGAGTTGTCGATGAAAGCGCTCTACCAGTCCATTTGATGCTGGGTGGTAAGATGTAGTTCGAATCCGAGAGCTGCCAAGAAGATGAGTTAGGGCTTGAAAGAGAGAAGATTCAAATTGTCGTCCTCTGTCGGTTGTGATGGTTGAGGGAGCTCCGAAGCGAGATACCCATTGTGAAATGAAAGCTCGGGCAACAGTCTCGGCTGATATGTCGGGGATTGGTATTGCCTCAGGCCATCGAGTGAAACGGTCAACACAAGTGAGGAGATATGCATTGCCATTTGAAGGAGGGAGGGGTCCCACGAGATCGATGTGGATGTGGTTGAATCTAGCGTCTGGTGTTGCGAAAGTACCTATCGGTGCCTTGGTATGACGATGTACTTTGCAACGTTGACACTGTATGCAAGTTTTGGTCCAACTTCTGACATCTTTGTTGATTCCAGGCCATACAAATCGCTCAGTGATGAGTTTTTGGGTAGCATTGATGCCGGGGTGAGATAGGTTGTGAAGAGCATCAAACACAACTCGCCGAAATTTGGCTGGGATGTAAGGACGAGGATTTGCAGTTGAAGTGTCACATAGAATGGTAGAGTCAGAAGTAGGGAGTGGTAGAGGTTGGAGTTTGAGCGAGGTGGCAGCGAGTTGCTTGAGTTCCTCGTCATCCTCCTGAGCAGTGGCGATGGCATTGAAATCAATGGTGGAAGATGTTTTGAGAGAGTTGATTTCCATGCGGGAGAGTGTGTCTGCCACTACATTGTGTTTGCCACTAACATGCCTAATATCAGTCGTGAATTGCGATATGTAGTCTAGATGCCGGACTTCTCGTGGTGAATACCTGTCGGGTCTAGAGTTGTAGGCATGTACAAGTGGTTTGTGATCTGTGTAGACACAGAATTGCCGTCCTTCTAGTGCATGCTTGAAGTGACGAATGGTGAGATAGATAGCGAGAAGTTCACGTCCGAAAGTGCTATACCTGGTCTCTGCTGGCTGCAGGCGTTTGGAGAAGAAGGCGATGGGTTGCCAGTCATCGTCAACTAGTTGCTGCAACACCCCTCCGACAGCAACATCTGATGCATCAACCATAATGCAGAGTGGGGCATTAGGCTTAGGGTGTGACAGAAGCGTAGCGTTAGCTAATGCTGTCTTGACTGAGTTGAATGCATGGAGGGCTGTTTCATCGAGATGAATTGCCTTGTTTTTCTGCTTGCATGCCAGGAGATCAGTGAGTGGTTGTGTGGTAGCTGCACAATCGGGAATGAAGCGTCGATAGAAGTTGATGAGTCCGAGAAACTCGCGAAGTTTGCGTAGAGAATCAGGGACAGGGAAGTCATTGATGACTTTGACTTTCTCGGGAAGAGGGCGGATGCCGTTCTCATCAACGATATGGCCGAGAAAGGTGAGGGAGGATGCGCCAAATTCACATTTGGCTGGGTTGATGACAACTCCATATTTCGCAAGTCTAGTGAAGAGAAGTTGCAGGTGTTGTACATGCTGCTCTGGTGTCTCACTTGCGATGAGGAGGTCGTCGATGTAGGCGTACACAAAGGGAAGACCACGGGTTACCTCATCAATAAATCGTTGAAAAGTTTGTGCGGCATTGCGTATCCCAAAAGGCATGCGCACAAACTCAAATAAACCAAAGGGTGTGGTGATGGCTGTTTTGTGTACGTCCGAGGGATCGGCTGGTATCTGATGGTAAGCTCGAATGAGATCGAGTTTTGTGAAAACTCGTTTGCCTGCTAGGGTAGAGGTGAAATCTTGAAGATGGGGGATTGGATATTTATCGGGAACCGTATTCCTGTTTAGTGCCCGATAATCTCCACACGGTCTCCAGTCTCCAGGGGTTTTCTTGGGCACCATATGAAGTGGGGATGCCCAGTTGCTGCTGGATGGTCGGATGATACCCAGTTCTAGCATGTGGTCAAATTCAGCTTTTGCAATGGTATACCTGTCGGTTGCTAGGCGACGAGGACGGGCTGAAACAGGAGGGCCTTTCGTCTCAATGTGATGGGTGACGGAATGTTTGATTGTTGCCTCCTTGTACACAGGGCGTGTGATGTCAGGAAATTGATTGAGAAGAGATTTGTAAGCAGCTTGACTGTCTGGCTTTACAAACATAGGACTGATAGAAGGAGAAGAAGAAAGGATGCCTTTTACTGATAGATTAGTAGTAGAATCGATGAGTCGAAGATTGCGAACATCAACCAGCAAACCAAAGTGGTGTAGGAAGTCTGCCCCTAGGATAGGCGTGGAAATATCAGCAATGATGAAAATCCATCTGCAAGCTCGACGTAAGCCGACGTCGAGAGTCAGGCTTCGCTCTCCATAAGTAGTAATACTTGAGCGATTTACTGCTTGTAGATGAAATTTCGAAGAAGGGTGATGTTTCTCCGATTTTGAAGGAGGAAGAACGCTCACTTCAGCTCCAGTGTCTACGAGAAATCGAATTCCAGTTTTCCTATCGGTAACGTAGAAGAGGCGACTATTTTGTGTCGTGCCAGTAGGACTTGTCGCTGCTAGTCGCTGGCTTGGTCGTTTCCCTGGTTGGTAGAAGCAGGTTTGAAGGAGCAGGGAGGAGAGCATTTCTTGGCCTCAATACCGAACCTCCAGTGATAATAGCAGTCCCCTCCAGCATGACGTTGTGAGCTGGGGCTTCTTGCCTTTCGGTCTTGTTTTTGACGAGAACCTCGATCACGGCTACGACTTCGGCCTCGATCAGGATGAGAAGACAGGGCTTGAACTTGCAATGTAAGCTGTGAAATTTGAGCCTTGAGTTCTTGCATCTCAGCAGAAGAAGTAGAAGAAGGAGTAGGTTGGGAGGAAGAAGACAGGTTCGAGATAGCGTGATAGTTTGATGGAGTAGTAGTCTCAATAATTTTATCCGCCAAATCCGCGAGCTTTTCTATCTCCATAGAGTCCCTAGTTGAAGCTAATACAAGTTGCACATTTGTTGGGAGCCTTTGTAGAAAAAGTTGCTTCAGAATGTTCTCCTCTAGCTTGCTGGTTCCTAATAGTTGCTTCATTTTTCGGAGTAACTGAGAGGGTTTGCGATCTCCCAGTTCCTCTGAAATGAGTAACTGATGTAGGCGTTTTTGCTCGGATGCCGAAGTCCTCTGGATAAGCTCAGCCCTTAGTTTGTCGTATGGCTTTTCCTTCGGGGGTTCAGGCTGAAGGGATGCGACAACGTAAGCGAATTTCGTTGCCTGAGCAGTGACGCCTCGGGTTGTGAACTGCGCCTCTACCTGGGCGAACCAAATGGTAGGATCATTTGGCCAGAAGGGAGGAAGTTTGAGTTGAACATTTGAGACAGATGGAGAGCTAGAAGAAGTTTCAGAAGACGGAGAAGTTGAAGAATCAGTCATATTGTCAGTAGGCATTGTGACAGTTGAAATGGCAAGTAGATATATGAAGTAAAGGGGGACAATAAATGAAAACAATTTGACGAAGGATGAATGCTACTCAGCACGTTGGTCGGGTCACCAGTGTAGAGGTTTTGGTCGCTAATTATAAGGCGAGATGGGAATAAGAAGCAATCACCACTTACCGACTTTATGCGTGCAGGGGTTAACCGGACATGGATCCTCCAAAATGTCAAACGTTTCCAAATATTGCACAATCCGATTCAAATATATATTTACACAGGTATCACCACAGAAATGATCACAAAACTACTTGGCTAGCACAAGCGAGATTTTGGATTGTTCTCTGAGTGAATTGCAGAGAATAAAATGATGAAATAGAAATTCCTCCAGGTGAGATGATGGAGTATAGAATGTAAAGTAGAGAATTGTAGAAATTGCTCCAATTGAAGTGCAGGAAACAAATTCAGAAGTGAAGAGATGACATCCTCAAATTATCGTGTTAACTCGATGAGAAAACTTTGAGAAGTGTCTAGCAAAGGTGGAGATGAAAAGTGTTTGTTCTTATCCCGTGCTAGTGTAGCAGGATGAAGAAGAAAGGGAGTGTTGTTGAAAATCCTTGAATTGAAGGTGAGTCATTAATGTGCGATGGGCATGGCCATGCAGCTGACCACTTGTTGATAGATAAATGTGATAACATAGGGGTGGTTGTGACTGCTGGTATAAAGGGCAATGTCCTCTCAAAATGACTTTGTAAAATAAGTGAAAGTGAGAAATTAAAGAAAAGATGAAGTGAGGATGAGGAAAATACTACATCCTCCTCCATCTACATAAACGAGGACCTCACAACTAGGTGCCAAAAATTATATCACGCGGCTCGACACGCAAGGAAGGCGGAGAAAGTGTGGGCCGTAGATGGGCCCATCTATGCAGGGGTGAAGGACTCGGGTGGTGGCCTGAAGAGAAGGCTTATCACTGATATTGCGGACATTGATAAACTTTAGAATGCAGCTCCTGTGAAAGCCAGTTGGACAGTATTTGGCCTACCTGTTTGGCTTAATGGCGATATATACCTTGATTGTTTTCTGTTTCTTTGTTTTAGTATATATATTAATTAGTATTTTGTTTTGCTATTATGATATTCTTAGTATGTTATGTTGTAATTTTCCTTTCCTTTTTCTTCCCCTCTTCCCATCTTTGAGAGCATGTCAAGTGTTGGAAATAATGTTTTCCCATGTCTAAGTATGAGATTTGTTTTGAAATGCATATCATTTATGTTACCTCGTCTTGTCATCTTAATGGAAATTTTTGACAACTTGTTTGTACATTTTATTACCTTGTACATTATCCCTGTCAATTTTTGGTTTAATCCAAATGGTTGAAAATAAAGAAAATATAAGTGCTACTTTTGAGTCAAACACAAACACTTTCTTGCATTTTGATGATGAGAATAATGATGTACCTGTTAATTGTAATTATATTACTGAGTCTGAGTTTTTTACTAATGTCCGGGATCACCCTGACAGTCAGGCACTTACTCTTATTCACATGAATGTTCGTAGCATGTGCAAGAATTTTGATAATTTTAATGTTTTTGTTAATAAACTCAACACTGCCTTCCCCATTTT
The DNA here is from genome assembly GCA_025617745.1 of Heliocidaris erythrogramma. Classification (NCBI taxonomy): domain Eukaryota; kingdom Metazoa; phylum Echinodermata; class Echinoidea; order Camarodonta; family Echinometridae; genus Heliocidaris; species Heliocidaris erythrogramma. Next base: position 53,450,090 of record CM046863.1, on the reverse strand, counting down.
AGGTATCACTGAAACTTGGTTTTCTCCTGACACTCTCACAAGTTTGTATGACATTCCTGGCTTTAGTTTAATTACTAATAACAGGGATACAAAAAGAGGTGGTGGAGTAGCTTTTTATGTTCCATCTAAACCTGATTTTGAGATATGCCCAGATCTTACTATTATGAATGAGAGTTTAGAAACTTTATTTGTTGAGTTGTTATTGCCAGGTATAAGAAATGTTGTTTTAGGAGTTGTTTATAGGCCCCCTCAGAGTAATATGACCTCTTTTTTTGAACAGATGCAAACAATTCTATCCAATCATTTATTGAATAATAAATCTGTTTTTTTAATGGGTGATTTTAATGTTAACCTGCTTAATTGCGATTTTGATGATAAGGTCGATGAACTTGTGAATTTGTTTATTTCATCATCCTTTGTTCCACTGGTCACTAAACCAACAAGAATAACAAACACATCTGCCACCCTTATTGATAATATTTTCTGTAATGTACAACCTTTATTAGATTCTGGTATAGTAATTTCTGATCTCTCAGACCATTTTCCTGTATATTGTAGAATGCCTTTCCGCAAGTGCCCATTTATTAAGGCCCCAAATAAACAGTCTCGTGTGAATAGCCCTGAAAATATTGCTAAGTTAAAGGACGCCTTAATAACAACTGAATGGAGTGATGTACTGACAGATCAGGATGTCGATAGTTCCTTTAATAAATTCTTTGATAAATTTATGCTCTTGTATGATGAAAATGTTCCCTTTCGGCATGTTGGCCATTCTAGTCGGAATAAGAACGTGCCGAAAATGCCATGGATTACACATTCTTTGTTAAAATCAATTAATAAGAAAAATAAGCTTTTTTATAAATATAAAGTTAGAAAATGTGAAAGTTCGCGAAGGAAATATTCCAGTTATAGGAATGTTCTTACATCTGTCTTGCGCACTGCTAAACGAGGTTATTATTCTAATCAATTGATAGCTACGTGTAATGATATTAAGGGAACATGGAAGGTTATAAACAGCTTGTTTAAAGGGAAGCCAAAAAACCTGGGTATAAAAGATTTGGAGATTGATAGTTATTTGATTACTGATAAAAAGGTTATTGCTGAGAAATTAAATATTTATTTTTGTAATATTGGACCGAATTTGTCAAGTGGAATACCAGATTGTCAAAAACAATTTCATAATTATCTTAAGAAGCCAAACCATCAAAGTATATTTTTAACACCCATAAACGAGAAGGAACTTTTAGACTTAATTTGTGCCTTAAAGAATGGAAAAAGCCCTGGATGCGATAATATTCGGAATGATTTAATTAAGGATGTAGCTGAAGGTATCTTGAAACCTCTTGTACACATTTTTAATCTGTCTATGTTTAATGGCGTTGTGCCCTTGAAGATGAAAATTGCAAAAGTTGTGCCTGTCTTTAAAAAGGGGGATGCAAAATTAATGACTAATTATCGCCCTATTTCTTTATTAACATCTTTTTCTAAGCTTTTAGAAAAGCTTGTATACTTACGGACAGTAAAGTTTTTGAATATGAGTAATGTGTTTTCACAATTCCAATTTGGCTTTAGAGAAAAACATACTACTAGCCACGCTATTCTACACTTTGTTGATAAAATCGCGAATGCTCTTGATAACCAAATGCACACAATTGGATTTTTTTTGATTATTCAAAGGCTTTTGATACTGTAGACCATACTATTTTGCTCAGCAAACTGGAACATTATGGAATCAGAGGCACAGCCCTTAATTGGTTTAAAAGTTACTTGGCTGACAGGAAGCAGTTTGTTTCTGTAAATGGTATAGTTTCTGATTTATGTGATGTAATATGTGGTGTTCCTCAGGGATCACTTTTAGGACCTCTATTATTCATTTTGTATATTAATGATTTTCAGTATTCATCTGATGTTTTATCTGTTATATTGTTTGCAGATGATTCTAACATATTTTTCTCTCATAAAGATCCGCAAACTCTCCTGAATACTGTCAACACTGAGTTGCACAAAATAACGGCATGGATTCATGCAAACAAACTGTCCCTTAATCTTAGGAAAACTAACTACATGCTATTTAGTAATTCAATCGCAACCCTGCCCGGTGACATCTCTTTCGATAGTGTATTGATAGACAGAGTAGTTTCAACCAAGTTTCTAGGGCTTTATATTGATGAGAATTTAAATTGGAAAACTCATATTAGTAATTTATGCAAGTTGTTGTCAAAGAATACGGGTGTGCTCAATAGGCTTAAATTATACTTCCCAACATGTATTTTGAAGATTCTTTATTCAACCCTTATTTTACCTTATGTTATTTATGGTATCCCTGCATGGGGAAACTCTCTCAAGACACAATTAAATAAATTATATTTGGTTCAAAAGAGAGCTATAAGAGCTGTTTGCAATACTGACTTTCGAGCCCATACGTCCCCTCTTTTTTATGAACATAATATTTTGAAGCTAGAAGATGTTTATCTTCTCCAATTAGGGTCACTCATGTATAATTTTCATACAGGAATTTTGCCCCTGGCATTGGCCAAACTGTTCCACCGGAACAACCAAATTCATAATTATTCAACAAGAAATGCTACTGCTCTTCATATCCCCCATGCAAGGACAATGTTTACACAGAAAACACTGATCTGTACAGGACCAAAGTTATGGAATTCTTTGAACTCTACTGTAACCAGTTCTGTTAGTATTTCTGTCTTTAAGCGAAAAATGAAAGTTTATCTTTTGAATAAATACCTTTATGACAATTAGAATTATGTTTTAGCGATAGTTGATGCTAGTAATGTATTATGCAATATGACTTTGTCTACAAAATGTTCTTTCTTAATTTCATGCTCCCCTCTCTATCTATCTTCGCCTCCATCCATTAACCTATCCATTTTTTGTGTAAATAGTTTATTTTCTATAACCTTAAAATTTGTTTAGTTAGCACAGTATTAGACAGTTTCCAGATTAGCTGGAATCAAGTTGTGTTTACCATTCATTGTTTACAAACATTGTTATGTTTTGTTTTAATATTGAGGGACCTAATTTACAAGCCCAGCTTTTAAAGGTCTCCTCGTCTTCCTCATTATTATATTACTTTAGTTCGTGATATATTACTTCAGTTGCTTTAACTTTATTTGACATGTTTGCTTTTGTAATTGTTATGTTACGAATATATGTTGATTTTGTAAAGCAAAGGAAGATAAATAAAATAAATTCAAATTCAAATTCACCCAGCGCACCTTACCCCCATCTCTCTTTTTTCTGCACATAGGCTTATCGGGTGCGGGACTAAAGAGGGCGGCAGACTGGAATCTCATCTCAAGGGTCTTCGCACACCACGCAGTGTACTCGTAGTGGAGGTTAATCATGTAAGTTAATTCTTCCTTGTTGTGTGCAATGTTAGAGTACACTTTCACTTATTGTTTGTTTTATGTGTGTAATAGCCACGATGGCGATACGTTTCTTTCGTTTATATGCCTCTCTGTCTTTTGCTTCTATTTCATTTTTTTTTCTCTTGGTATGTTTTTCGGTGGCAATGTTTTTTTTTTTTTCTTTTTTTTTTTTACTGTTCTGCATAAAGTTTTTGTTTGCATTTACGACTCATTTTGTCTACCTCCTTTGTTTTCATTTTTAGAATTCCATTGCATACATACCTGACGCACTTCACGAAAACCCAATACATGTATGTGTTTCTGACAAATATTTTTCACCTACTTGTTTTCTTAATCCATTTTCATATTAAATTTCATTTTGTTTCCCCTGACTCGATTTGCGTTATGCGCTTATGTTCGTTATATCGAATGCGCTTGCGTTCGTTATCTTAGTTATTTTTGCGTTTTTTGTGTTTTTTGTGTTGCTTTAATTTTCAATATGATTATTGTTATTATCAACCCTATGCATTTGACAAAGTGTATTTTTCTGCACTGATTCTTTGATTAGCTGTTGTATGTTTGTGTTCGTTTCGCTATTACATGCACTCACTCTCTTAACTTTCCTTTTCTATCACCCGCATATAGCCAGGATTTTATTTTGGGAGGGGCGGCCGGATCGCGCAAGAGAAGCGTTCGCTCGGAGGGGGTGCGAAGGGGGACGCTGTGGCGTTTTTTTTTCTATTCGAGAATTATAATTATCGACTTTTCGATGCATAATAATTATTGCTGTTTTGATACCCTATTTGATTTAGCATGGATATGAGTTTAATAAGTACTACTGGAACTCAGAAAGTTGTTCACACTCGTACAGATACAAATAAATGAAAAACTGATTAAAAAAAAAAACACGATTCTATCTTTTTTAGCGCATAATTTTACTGTAACCTATTAATTTACAATAACAATTACGGAAAAAGCATAATGGAAGGACTCATTCCTACCGGTTTAAGCTAGAAACATCTATAATGTATTTAAGAGATACAAGCAATTTTACAGAAACTAAAAAAAAATGGTAAATTTTGTATAAAGCCAGTTGCGGTTTTCCAAATGTTATTACATTTCACATTTTCTTATTCGAAATATCATATTTTAAAAAGGTTATGGAAAAGGGCGGTTGTTTTTATACAGATATTTGTACTCTCATAAAAGGGTAGGCCTACATCTACATCATAATTATACATCTACATTTATCATTGCTGCTTCATGTCCACTTTCCAAGAGATACCTTTCACTAGCGTTAGGAAAATGAATTTGGTTTCCTTTCCTTTCTCCTCGTCTTGTCTCTCTTTCTTTTCCCTTTCTTTTTTACGCATCTGCTTTCCCTTTTTTTCGTCTTGCTTTCTTTTCTATTTCATGTTGTATACTATTGTTTTGTTAATTTTCCCCCAGCATTTTGCACCTGGCTCATTCATGGGAATGGTCTATATGCATACTGTTACTGACTTTGTTATGTACCTCTCTCTCTCTCTCTCTCTTTCTCTTTCCGGAATGTGCTTTATTCTTTATCTCTTTGCTTCCAATCCCCGTCATTGGTTTCTGCTTTTCATTATACGGTATTCTGGTTTATCCTGTCTCCTATGATCGCCTCCTGCCTCTTTTATTTATCCCTTATCTCTTCTGACGGTACCCTCGATATATTTTAAGACCTTAGTAAATTGTAAATTGATCATTACTGAGAAAAATAGCTTTCAGGCACTTATTTAAAGAAAGAAAAAAAAAAACCCCGATATGTTTAGTTCTGCTCTAAATCAGAACAACCAACAATATAGAATGGAAGGAAAGTTGGTTCCTAAGTCCTTGTATCATTTAAAATTTGTTTCTGTAAGGCAGTGGTGGAGCTTTATGAGACACGGTGCCCCGATAACATGGTGAAAAGTAAAACAAAACAGAAAAGGAGAGTCAAATAAAGAAGGGGGAAGAAAATGAGCAGAAAAATGAAAGGACCCTCTCCCCACCACCTCTTATTGCATGCCCTGTTAATTCACATTTCATTCACCTGGTGAGATCGGTTTCCCCCAAATAATTGTCCTCTCAATGCCGGTACTCACTCCACGCCATTGAAGTTAGGCCCCATGGTTTCCTATAATATAAGCTTATAAAGGAAACATAGATCTGTCTTCACAAGTATTAGCAGTCACCTTAATGCAATTAAGCGTTCAAAGATATCAATTATATAATACGTAATGTGAGAAAAGATCTCTATTAAGAGAATAGTGCTAATACGCCCATAACATGCAATATGATGTACAGACCAGTATGTTAATTATAAAAATCGGGGGGGGGGGGGGGGGATTTGTAGATGTCATTTTTTTTTTTTTTTTTTTTTGCTTTCTGGGAAGCGACTCGGCCTAGCTATCATAATTCATATAGAACATGTAAACTAATGATCAACTTCAAAGGTTATAAGCAAGAACGCTTTCCTTTCATAACAGAACCCGGTACTGATGCAATCGAGATGAAGTTTGGGTGAGAAAGAGAGAAGGGGGAGGGCGCTGAATTATGTATAAACCTTTTTCTTTTTAAATCTAGAATCCCCCTCCCCCATTTCATTAATATACACCATGTATGTCTATACCTACTTCAAATCAATTTCTCTCTTTGTCCCAAGCTGTCTCTCTCTCTCTCTCTCGTTCATTCTCTCTTAATCCCTTATTCTTTACTCTCCCTCCCCTTCCCTTTGATCGAAGTCAATGTTCCAGCAGACACGAAGGCATCCTCTTTCTCATGTACCCTCGTCCTCATCTTCTAGTTTTAATTCCTACCCCACTTGCTCTCAGGACTGTGTCTTGTGACTGTTAAAAAATATATAATAGATCTTTGGTACGTACCCTTTTCCTGGTTGTAAAACAGCCCAATTTGTTGTGTAAATCAATGTTATTTTCAGACAAGATACTTTTCCTCTCAATTGATATAACATACAGCACATGATGAAAATGGTTAACGTACTCCGATGCAAAATACACACACGCTGCAAAACATCGGATACAGGTTTTAGTGGAACAGTCTGCGTTGTCTTGCTACTGCCATCCGATTGGGCTCACAGTCTCAGAGCAATCGGATCGCAGTCAGATTGTGCAGTGTGCGCCGGGCTTTAATGTCCATGATAACACAAAGTTTCTATTTTCATGGCTTTCAGTATTTTGCTTCATTTTTGATCGGTCTAAATGTATTTTCGTCGCCAGTGTTTCCTTTATCTTCTTCTTTTTTTTCTGTTAAATCACCTTCGTCTCTTTCACCATTTTTCAATCTGTTTTTTTAATATTTGTTTTAATTATTATCATTTTATGTTTTAATTTTCGACTTTGTCGAGTTTTGTTTATTTCTACTTATTATGTACTCATTTTCTCATTCCATTTCTTATTTTTATTTCTTTGTCATTATAACCGCTATGCATATAACAAAAAATGATTTTGTCTTAACTCATGTTTTGACTCATTGCTGTACAATGTTAGTGTTCGTTTCGTTATTACATGAACTCACCCCCTTCACTTTCCTTTTATTTTGGGAGGGCGGTCGGATTGCACAAGCGAAGCTTTCGGGTTGGGGGGGGGGGGGGAGTGCGAATAAGAAATTAAATTTTAAAGGGAAGATGTCAGAGATTATCTGTTTCAACATTTTTAAAATAATGCTGGTATAGTTTATTCGTAATTCCGACGTTGCTTAGATATAATTCTTTTGCTTTTCCAGAAGCGACTTCATACCATCGGCCCATTTATGGATCATGTGATTAGTTACCATGTGATTTAAGATGTCTGTTTCATCATTAATGGGAACAGCCATTGGATTTCTAAATTAGACACATTTTCCTCTTTGTTGAAAACATGCCTGTCTCATTGTAACATCATCCGTCTTCTTTTGCAGGATAATAATCCCTTTCGTGAGAAGGAGTACCACATTTCTCACGTTCACTGAGCTACAATGATGACTACGTACTACTCTGGAAGCTTACATGGTACATTGCCATCAAACCATACCTGACATACATCACGGTGAATATTAACTACAAGGATGAATGCATTTGCGACTATTTTACCACAGGTTTGCATCATGATGTACTAAACAGGAATATGCATCGCTAACGACGTTTAATATGCCCACAATCATCTACATTATTGGTAGTATATAGTTATTACTATTATCATTTACTGCATATCATCATCATAACAGTAGTAGTAGTAGTAGTAGTAGTAGTAATAGTATAAGAGTAGAAGAAGAAAGGAATAAGTAGGAGTAGCAAGAGGAGGTGGAGAGGGAGGATCTAGTAGTAGTATAGCAGTCATGGTAGTAGTAAAGTAGTAGTAGTAGGAGTAGTAGCAGTAGTAGTAGTAGTAGTAGTAGTGGTAGTAGTAGTAGTAGTAGTAGTAGGAGTAGTAGTAGTAGTAGTAGTAACAATAATGAGTTGTTTTTTTTATATAGTGGTCATGGTAGTTGTAGCAAATGAGTCATACTTACTTGGGGACCTTACTCTTTTAGTGCAATATTTCAAATATTTTGTCTCACTTTGGTTATACTTTCTAAAATTTGATATTGTTCGAACCGACATATAAGTCATGCGTGCTTTATATTGATAGTGGTCGTGTACATAGAGATGAATTGTAATCATTGTCACAACTTCTACAAATATGCTATTCACCAGTACTCAACAACAATACGTTTGTTTATATAATAAAGTTCATTAGATGAACGGGTGTTATCTACTAATGTATATGAATATGTACATGTATAACAATGCAGCTACGTTTACATGTATAACAGTCTGTTTCATTGTCATCATCATCGTCATAAATGTGTATAGATTTGATACTTGAATACCGCTAGGTATTTAGTGTACTGTAAATAGGTTTGCATTCATTTCACTAAACAAAAATTACAGAGTTCTTTTAATAAATACAAACAGCGTTGTTGTCATCTCATAGTTATGATTTTAGTTTATAAGTTTTAAAGCTTAATTTAATTGTGATAACATCTGGAGATGTTAAAGAACAGTGAATAAACGTTGATCATGCGGTCATTAAGTTCTTAACAGTGTTGGTATGAGATTGAGTTCTTAATAATGGATCAGTTACACACCAAAGAGTAGAATGTACTAATCAAGATATAATGACAGTGAATTATCGAATGACAGGTTTAGTGACCCAGTCAATTTATATCACAAACGTCCCCATTTCATATCTCCGTATCCTACTGCTCCAACTGTAAATAAACGTAAACAAATAATTATGTAGGCTTACATGGATATGATGGATGTTTTCCTTTTAATAAAATCATGTAGATTACCCATATACCTCTTTTAATTTATGCTGAGAACAAAGTCATCAAATACAAGTATGTACATGTACAAGACCATACACAATGGGGTATGCAGCTCATTGTATATTTGGTCAGGATTACAACTGTAAATAAGCAAGAAGAATTAAGCAATGATTTTTGTTCATCAACATGTATTCAAAATTAGTCTTCATAAAAACATACAGCGTAGATAGTACACATGAAACACATTTACCAAAATCGTTGGGTAGATGGCATTAACGTGTAGTATTGACAAATCAATGAAAATCTCGTTTCATTCTGTAAAGATGACATTAACGTGTAGTATTGACGAATCAGTGAAAGTCTCGTTTCATTCTGTAAAGATGACATTAACGTGTAGTATTGACATCAATGAAAGTCTTTGAAAATGTAATATAAATATGTATCACATAATGAGTTTATCATGGTCATGTCGTTAAAGATATCGAATGTACACTTTTCAAGTTTTTATGCTTTTACGTGGGAATCCCATCATTATGATATGTTTATAATCAAAACTTGCCTCATGTATTTATGTATTTTTAAACTGAATGATGACAAATAATTTGAATTGAATTGAAATAATGATGTACATACATAATGTTAAATAGTAGATGAACAACATCAAAAATACATATTTTGTTTCTTATTAACTGGTTCATGGTCATCTTAAGATTTCATTTCATCAATAAGCAAGGATTTAGATATTCAGTACATACTGTTTGCAAACTATACAGTAGTCGCCTGACTTTCTTTGCATGTTTGTCTCCGCCGTTCATTTACCCAGGTCTCGGAGACCAGTGAAGGAAAGAATACTTCGTAAACTGTGACGGGAGTGAAAAATATCGTGTTTGAGATTGGGTTATCCAGATAATTGAAAAATGATTTGAAAAAAAAGAAAATTGTTTCTGGCCAAGCCCTCTCCAATGTTTGCAAAGTATGTGTTAACAATTTCGGCTAGACGGTTGGGTTCAGAAATGACAAAACCGCTTTGTTCAATTTCTGAGATATGAGCTTTAGTTGAGCCTTTATTCAGTCCGTTGTTGCTGCGTTTATTATCTTTACTGGAAGGTATTTATCATACTGAGGTGTTATGTATTATCTTTTGTATTATGGCATCTGTATATTATATTTATCTTGTTTTCTCATGTACATATGTAAACCAATCGTGGAAAGAAATAAAATATAAATAAAAAATCAAATCAAAATCAAGAAAGAAATGAAATAAATAATGTGAAACTAAATGAAAAATGACGGCATTTTACAAAGCAATGAATTCAATCTGTGAGATATTTGCTTTTTCTCCCCCCCCCCCCCCCCCCCGGTTATCACCAATGTGAAAAGACAGACTAAATGACCTCTTGGAAAGATACAGAGAGAGAGAGAGACGGACAATGGAGTGCAGAGTATAATCCAGATAGAGAGACTGGGAGTGACCGGGGGTGGGGTAGAGCGGAAAGTATACGGAGAGAAAGAGCAGAGAGATATAAAGAGAGCTCTATCAAGATAGAGACGAGAGAATAATAAAAAAGAAACTCGGAGTGGGAATAGAAGCAACAAATAGAGATGGAGAGAGGGATTTATCAAGACAGGGAGAGAGAGATATTTATCAAGACAGAGAGAGAGAGATTTATGAAGACAGAGAGAGAGATTTATGATTAGAGAGAGAGGGAGAGTGATTTATCAAGACAGAGAGAGAGAGATTTATCACAAGAGAGATAGGGAGAGATAACAGAGACTTGAAGTGGGGACAGAAGCAAATTAAGAGATGGAGAAGTAATGGGAGGGAGAGAGAGAGAGAGAAGGAGAGGTAAGATAGATCAGAGTAGAGAATGAGAAGGGCGATTGTTAGAAAGAGAGAGGGGGAGGGGTGGTCGAGAGAAAGGAAGGGGCGTGGTCCAAGAGAGCGGAGAGGAGAGAGAAAGAGAAAGTGAGTGAGAGAGAGTGAGTCTCTCCCCCCCCCCCCCCCCACTCTCTCTCTCTCTCTCCCTCTTTTTTGTTCTCTCTCTCTCTCTCCCTCTTTTTTGTTCTCTCTCTCTCTCTCTCTCTCACACATACACACATGACATTGTCGGGGGATGTTTATTTCTTCGACAATATTCTATTATACAATGTTTATACAGTCTGCTGCATGCAAAAGCAAAGTAATGCAATGGTAAACTAATTGTAGAGAAATTGTCACTAGATGGCGCTCGACCACTCAACAACCATACATCACAGATCTCTACGGAAAGAGATCAAGCCATACATGTAATGACGTATAGAAACCAACATCCCTGGAGGGAGGGGTGTTGGTTGTGTTTAGGGAGGGGGCACCCTGGGTCTTCACTCGGTCGCCCATCATCAAAATATGCATGGATGTGAAAAAATGAGTTCATTTTTAAACTCCTGACATTAATAAGCGTACATTCTTCTGCTTCTAATTAGACGGGTGATTGTTTTAAGTCGGTCTACATTTTTACGTTTTCATGTTTTTCTCTCATTTTAGGAAAAGAAGGTCGTTCCTATATGTACAGTACATTGGATTTTCCGTTTAGAATTTAAAAAAAAGAAGGTGGGGAAATTCTTATTTTCTAATGTTGAATTCTATTCTGTCTTCGATCATGGTGGTATATACTTCACATGAATAAACAATTGATAGTACATTCTTAGTTTCATTGATGGAGATGTAACTGTTCTCTCTTAAAGGGATTCGGTAACTTTGTGGAGGCTTGATATTATAATAAATTGTTGAAATTTGATATCTGTCTTGTATAATGATGTTCAGAAGGATAAATAAAATAGCCAGGCATAGAAAGGTTTTCAAATATATAATGCTATTATTAAGATATCTATGACTGAAAACTCCTATTTACGAAAGCGTGTGGCCATACGCTTTAGTCTAACACTAAGTCTATGGGAAAAATGAGTCTGGCATTTCCGGTCATACGCATATGTTTACTTTTGTGAAGGATATGATGATTTTGGAGTATTTTTTGCACCTGGGCTTCATTTTGACACCATATTACATACACTGATAGCATGTAAAGCCAGACAGCTTAGATTTTATCAAGCCTCCACAAAGTTACCAAATCACTTTAAGGCAGAGGAGAGGAAATCCACATATGTAGGAGTCCTATTAGAGATCACTTCTTTGGAGTTTAATCCATTACAAAATAGTGGTTGAATTACTCTTTTGAAAGTGGATTTTACTGTTGTTAGTGTGAATTTCCACTCAAAAATGAAGGAATCCCTAAATTTGTATGGCTTCCAAAGAAGTGGATTTCATAAACACGTTCGCAAACATTATCGAGAAATCCACTCAAGGGTAATTATCCTATTCCATAGAAATCATGTTCGGATTACGTAATGTGTCATCGTAATGTTCGCATATTCAATAGGTGATAGACAATGCTGTAGAAATTGCCCTATTTTTACTATGATTTTTTTCAAAAGTCTTTGCGATAGAGTTGAATTTTATTTGATTTGGTTTGAAAGTATGACGAAACGGGGAATTATCCAGATTTAAGTGTTTCTCCTCACTATACCGCACAATCGATCTACCGAGTTCAGTAATCATTTTATCCACGTTTTACCAGAAAGAAACACTGGTGGATTTGTTATTTCCTTTGGTCGGGAGCGGGGGGGGGGGGGGGGGGAAACAGGCAAGAGTCCCCCTTTTAAAACCTAAGTGGCATACCGTAAGTGACCTCCCCACTCTCTCAATATCCGTCTATCAAACTGTATCGTAATGCAAACAGAAAATAATTCCTTCTGCTAGAAATAATCATCAATGACGTCATCACAGGAACACAAATCACTATCCTAGAAAGGTAATATTAATAATTATGCAATTTGAAAATATCATTTGAATGTATATACATTGTACATAGTGGTTTTATCAAACTTATCATTGTAATCATGTCTGTTAATATAAAATGGATGCTTTCTTTATGCCGAGGAATGGAAATCCACTCAGTCTTTTAGAAGTCATATTAGGGAATAACTTCTTTTAAGGCTGGAATTCACTCTAAAACATAGAATAATTAGTAGTTAGATTCACTCTTTTGAGAGTGAATTCTAATGTCTGTGATAGTGAATTTCCACTCTAACGAGAAGGGTTCACTAACTCGTAATAGAGTGGATTTCCCGTTCTCTCCATTAAAGGATACTCAACCGCAGATTGTGGTCGTTGTTATGACACAAGAGGGCACCGTGATCGTTACCTGATCGCATGCCGTTGCCCCCCCCCCCCCCCCCCCCCCTCTCCCGGGGTGAAACCTCGGACAGACTGGTCGCCGCGCACCATTCACACTCAGCATGAGCTCAAGCTCTCGTGCGAGATTCGGTCGGCTTCTTCCGACGCAGTCCGACGCACAAACTTTGTGTACGAGTGAATGGGGCTTACGCAATCCTGACTTTCCCCACGGCCGCCTGGTGGCGTATCCCTTTAAGAGCATAACTTTTAATGAAGCCTTCAGACATGTCAGACAACAATCATTCTCACCAAGTTTCTTCACATTCTACATTGTATATAAACGAGATATTCTACACAATCTCAAACAGTGGATGAATAATCGAACATGTATTATTTTCTTGTTTCTTATAATTTGATTTGATTTGATTTGATTTGAATTTATTCTCATATTTCACAAAATAAGTAAAATATCAACACAATATAAGACAATACATTTGATTATAACAATACAGTGTGGCAAAGTAATTTCAGTATAGCAAACAATGGCAGTAGATTGTAACAATGACAATAAATGAGTTCGAAATATGAAGGAACCTGCATAAAAAGCAGAGCTGGTTCATGATCATTTCCAGATTTCACTTTATTTATAAGCAATGATTCAATACATAACATAACCAATCATTTTCTATTATATATGATTATCTTTAACTGTTAAACTATAAATTATTTATTTGATTGCCTATGTACTCCGTCGTTCATAGCATGACTCGGAGACCTATACAAAAATTATAATGAGAAATGACGTCATTATTACTGTGCACCTAGAAACGTTTGCCACGTAGAGTTTGGGAATTCGTAGTGATTTTCATAGTAATCAGTTTTAAACTGCCTTACTACTTTACTTGTATAACAATTTAACATCTTTGGAAGATTGTTTCCTCAGCGCAATATGCAGCAATGCAGCAAATGCAACACCCCCCCCCCCCCCCGAATATCAATTTTACGACTTGAAGGAGGTTAAAAGAAACGTAATCGAGCGCCATCTAACGGCAATGACGTCACAAATGCGTCCTGTGAGAAGACAACCGAATGAATCCTTGAAGAGATAGATGGAGTGAAGAGATTCAGCGGGGAGTCTAATACAGATATGAGATTGGGGGGGGGGGGGGGGAGTGGGGTATGCGGAAAGAAAAGAATGGGAATACGCTGTCGGAAAAAAAAGAGAGAGAAAGAGAGTTGGATAATACGTATTAATTGAGAAAAGAAATATATCTACCAAGAAAGAAAAATGACAGAGACAGACAGACAGACAGAGAGAGACAGAGAGACAGAGAGACTGAAATTAAACACGTGAAAGCTCTGATAGAAATACAGAAAGACCGAGATTAAACATTTGGACGGGCTGATAATAATCAGATAGGAACATGCTACCAAGGAGCAAAGATGAGAGCAGAAATGAAAAGATGATGCCAAGATATGAAGAGTGAAATTATTAGGATGGACCTAGAAAGACATTGTCGGCGTTTTAATAGGTCTCTACCTTGCTATCGTAATATAGCCCTTTATGCAATCCATAATATAGATCTATTAGTCTACATTCAATGTAAGCTGTTGTGTGTATAGCAACTGGCGCCCAAGAACAAAGAGTTTTCTTGTTAACATGCATTCTATATCATCTGGATTGAGGTCAAAGGTCATGTGATCATCTTCAATAAACTGCTTGAAGGAACTGAAGCAAGAACTCTAAGAAAATTGGCGCATATTTTTGTTACTGGTCTCTCGTGGTCCACAATAGCTGCGTGGTTAGATACAATTATTTATTTGTTTTACATTACCTCCTTGCAACTTTTTATCCTAAAGTATGTTTATATCATTTTGTGTATTGTTTTGTTTTTCGTATGGCCAATATAAAGGATTCTCCTTGGTTGTTATCACATTTCATTAGTGATCTCAAATTGAAAAAAAAGGCATAGCGCTCTTATAGATCTGTTACAACATTTATAAAATTTCCAGTAATCACTTTGATTTCCACCGAGACTAGCTTATGTATATGGGGGTTAATTTTGCGTTTAGCATTGTGTAAAGTTCGTGTGTAGCTCAGTTGTGAAGCCAGAATCAGCACTTTGAAACACTGTTTCACGGTACATTGTTTATACCTCTATTCTCCATACACATAGGGCTCTGCCTCTTTGGAGTTTATAACTAGATTTTAAAACCGTGTTTCTGCAGAAAAACTCCGGACACAAACATGTTTTTTAATTTAAATTTTTATTTAAAAGTGTATATTTAAAAAAAAACTGAATCTGGCTTAAAAGAAAGGGAGCTATACATGTACTTTTGGTCAGATAATTATTAAAATTAATAGAACAGGGCCCGGTTGCACAAAACTTGCGTTCGAACACAACTCAGGAAAATCAAACGCAATATTATTTTCAGCCAATCAGAAGTGCACAGGACTTGCGTTTGATTTTTAGGAGTTGAGATTAAGTTTTGTGCAACAGGCCCCAGTTGTCACTTTTGTGCGTGAGTTGATGAACGATAAGGTGTAATGTAAGAACTATTGCATTCAATAGTGTCAAGTTATTGTTTCTCAGCAGTCTGAATGCAGATTACAGTAAGCGTTAGTTTGTCAGACAAGCCGATTTTTTTTTAATCTTTACAAGGCCTTGTGTATGAAATCTGCAAATTGAAACTTGAAGCTCAATTACTCGGAACAGGTCAGTAGTTTGTCTTGAGGGGGACATGCATACACTGGAATATATTACAGAAATAGTTTAAAGTGTTGATAGAAGCCACTCACTGCAAACAGAATAAGTAGGTATTATAGACAAGTGGTCTTTCTATACAGATTCGATAAACTATAACAAAATAATATCCTTCTTCTTAATGGAGACGATATAGGGCGCCCTCTATCGGCAGGTGGCATTTGTTAAAGGGATACGCCACCGGGCGGTCGTGGGGAAAGTCAGGATTGCGTAAGCCTCATTCACTCGTACACAAAGTTTGTGCGTCGAACGCGTCCGTTGGACTAAGTGGGATTACATCTCGACTGCACGAAGCCGACCGAATCTCGCACGAGAGCTCGAGCTCAGGTGGAGCGTACATGTTTGTACGGCGACCAGTCTATCCGAGGTTTGCGCCTCGAGGGGCAACGGCATGATCAGGTAACGATGCACGGTGCCCTCTCGCGGCATTAAAACGTCCACAATCTGCGGGTTGAGTATCCCTTTGAGGTATATGACTCGTGGCACTGACATTTAAAATAAAATCGATTTTAAACTTTAACAGTGTGTGTAATAACTTGTGACAGTTTCAACCGAAAGGTACATTTTTTTTTAAATCCAGAAGTCAACATTATGGTTAGGCACTTGTTAACTGTCATCGAATGTTGTGATATTTAAAGAGGACTCCTGTGTTTATATCAGTCAGGTTCGGTGGGAGGGGGGACCTTGATAATACCTTGGCAAAATATGTAAGAATCTTTCAGAGTTTTTCAGACTTTGCCCCCTCCCCATTATAACAGAATCCTAAATACACCACCATCTTTTCTAATCCTGAGAAATATTGTTTATTTCAAGTGAATTAATGTTCTTGATGCTGTTATGAATCCTCGTTCATATAATGCCACGGTTAAACTTGAAGCCGTAAAATAAAATGAAGTAAGTGTAGTGCCCTCACATTTCTGGTTCTTGAAACACACAGATGTTCGGTTCACACGAAGCGTCATTTCCATTGCGTCATTACCTGCGCTAAAGGACCCTAAAATGAAATTAGCTCATATGCCAGTTACTAAAAGCATCGTTTACACTGTTCATGTTACGGACACTTTTAAACGATATCACTCTGTCAAGACGGACTGCTTTTCAATTATCTGGATGCAACATTTCACTGTTTGTAACAGGGGTGGGTACAGGGAAAGGAGAGTTATTTCCCCATCCCGCTTTGACGATTTAGGAATTTTAGGCCCTTTTCTCTCATTTCCCCTGCTTTTCGCTCTCTTTTTTGTGGTTGAATAGGGGAGGGGTGATGACCCCCTTCCCCCTGCCCCTGTCTACGCCAGTGATTGTATGTTTCGTGCTTTTCGGGCTCTTGATATACAAATATATGGTGTTTTTTTGTTTTTTGTTATTTGCACGTGAAACCGTTTTCATCTTGTTGTGGTTTACCGTGTTTACCGTGTCATATATGACCCAGCCTTGAGAATTATGACAGAAGTGATTTGTCTTGTATCGTTCTTGTAAATACTCTAACCAGGACATTGAATTGAACATGTTTTATTTATTGGCATGTCTGTAAATAGAATTTGAAAAAAAAGGAGTTTTAGATCATTTATGTAATGCCAAACTTGTATCATTTAACGCTCACAGGGATGTGGTTTACATTTATTAATCCCTGTCAGTTTAAAATCAGTATGTTTTTTACCCATCGATTATGTTAAAATTGTGTTGTTTGTTGTAAAGTCTCACTTGGTTAATGACCATTCAAAAAATGGTATCACCGTTTTGTGATAAGTGCAATGGACGTATTTTGGGAGCAAAAAGGAAATTGGAAAGGAACGTATATGATAGTCTCATGTTGTTCTCCTTTTATAAAAAGATATATGTATGAGATCTTGTGTCATTCATTTCATGATTTCTGGTGAATTTTAGAGTATATCCGTGAGAAACGCTAGATAACAGCTATACGCTGACTGTCCAACGTTAGGACCCTTCCACCCCGACGGCTGGCCGTACGGGGTCTGCTCGCTAGTCATAAGGACCGCTATTCATAAAAAAAAATTATTCATAAGGACCGCTATTCATAATAAGACATAAGGGTTGCTATTCATAAGGGTAATTATTCATAAGGACTGCCATTCATAATAAGACATAAGGATCGCTATTCATAATATGGAAAGAGGGTCGCTATGCATAATACCAAATCAGGGTCGTTAATCATAAGGGTCCCTATTCATAATACGAAAATAGGGTCGCTATTCATAAAGGTCGCTATTCATAAAGGTCAATATTCATAAGGGTCGCTATTCATAATCACAGAATAGGGTCGCTATTCATAATCACAGAATAGGGTCGCTATTCATAATAACATAAGAGGGTCGCTATTCATAATCGGAGAAGAGGGTCGCTATTCATAATCACAAAAGAGGGTCGCTATTCATAATAACATAAGAGGGTCGCTATTCATAATCGGAGAAGAGGGTCGCTATTCATAATCACAAAAGAGGGTCGCTATTCATAATCACATAAGAGGGTCGCTATTCATAATCACAAAAGAGGGTCGCTATTCATAATCACAGAAGAGGGTCGCTATTCATAATCGGAGAAGAGGGTCGCTATTCATAATCACTAAAGAGGGTCGCTGTTCATAATCACAGAAGAGGGTCGCTAATCATAATCAAAGAAGAGGGTTGTCATTTAAATCAAATAAGAAAGGGATATGGAGGAAGGACAACCAAGGCCCAACGGTATTTTATTTAAGAAAGCTCTATACAATGCATTTCCGGTTTTTGTCAAATATATCCCTATTTTCTAAAAAAGTGAACTATATTTATCAATACTCCCCACACTTTGAAAGGCGCTTTGCCAGTGCCTTAATAATTAAAAAAACGATGTCTAATCCATACATCTACGTGGGAGGAGAGGACCCCCCCCCCCCCCCCCCCATCCACCCACCCACATACACGCAGACATGTGCTTTGTTTTGAATATTGGAGTGTCATTGCCACACCTATTTTAGAGTTAGGGGAAGTACTGGTTGTCTATTTATGTACCCTTTTCGTTCTTTCTTTTTTCTTTTTCCTCCTCTCTCTCTCTCTCTCTTCCTCTTTCCTTCCTTTTCCAGCTTCTTGTTTCTTTGTTTCTGCATGGTTTTCTGCAAGACATGGACCTCTTGCTTGTACTCTTATTTCCTTTTGTATACTGTTTACGTAGATTTATCATGGAATAATTATTGTCATGCCTCTTTCTCAATGTGTTAATATATTTTTGATACATGTGCATTAATATATTTTTCTGTATTCATTCTTATCCATCACGAGCAATTTTTTATGCTTGAAATTGGGAAATCAGATTGTAACACAATTTGTATCCTTGTTGCATGACAATAAATGAATCACTGAATCATCCAGATCCTCCCGTTTCTCAACTCCTGTGAAGACCTAATCCTTAGCCTTTATCTCAAGTTCCAGCAATCGTCCATTTGGGGGGAGATGAGGGGAAAGTTGGGCGGGGAGGGGGGGGGGGGTGGGATTCTCGTAGGGGGTATTTGTCCTGGAGATTAGTTGTAGGGGTAGTTGTCCGGATACGGGCTTAGAAATTGCCGTGAAAAATTTGTTTTCGTTTTTATTTTGGGGTGGGATAGTAATATTTTCATAATACGTGATTTTAGTAACGTACAATTCATTGGCATCTACCGTTTTTACAGTGTGCCCTGTTTATGGGCATGGATGGGAATGAAGTATGCCCTCCCACGGTTGGGACTTTCAAATTTCCCCGAGTTAAAAATCACCTCTCAGAGCATTTGAGTGCATGTTCTTTCATGGTAATTACTAACTTATTTATTTCATTATATTCTTTAAAATCTTTATTTCGGTCTTCCTTATCATAATCTTAACAAAAATCATGACAAAAATTATCACCATGTTGATCGATCGTGATCCTATGAATAATAATCATCATGGTCATCCTCCTCCTCCTCCTGATCATATTATTTGATCATGTCATTTATTGAAGGTGAATTATGGCGGGGGGATGATACAAGCCAATCCTACAGGCCCACCCCCCCCCCCCCCATTACAAGGGCATGCGCATCATGTATTTTCTATGTTTGTTTGATCTTAATTCAATTCTATCAAATTTATTCCCATTTCTTTATACTGTAAAGCATATTGGTTGTATGTAAACAACCACAGGACCAACGGCTTTAACCCTAACAGAGCCGGGTTATTTTAGACCCATCTCACAGCCGGGGGTGGGGGGCTGATTCCGCCCCCTAAGATCTCGGCCGTCCACCGCGCATTCGCAACGAAAATCGGCGACACGTGCGCCGACCACGTAATCTACAAAACTGTATAGTCAATTTCTCCGAAAAATTTAATAACTAATTAATTATGCTAATTTATGCATAAAATTAATTTGCTCTAATTAATTAATTAAAGCCCCCAAACTGCTAATTTTTGGTACAGAGACTCTTTGTCAGATTCTGATCAAATAAACCGGTAAAAATCCTTTTTTTCTTATGTTTTTTATTGTTTTTTCGATGGAATTTGTCGGCGACACTATTTTAATCCTAAACAACATAAATTAAACGAAGAAGCTTGACTGGGGAGGAATTTTTAATTTGTAAACAAATCTTTCGGCATATTACTCCAGTGTTTTTTCTGACTTGTGTTTTTCATTACAGATCGAGCATACGATCTTTAACACTGGGAGTAATATGCCGAAAGATTTGTTTACAAATTAAAAATTCCTCCCAGTCAAGCTTCTTCGTTTACTAACCATTGTCTACGGCGGACCGTTTGAATATTAATGAGTCAGAAAGAAGAGGATCTTGGGTATTTGATTCTAGTTCGTCGTGACTTGGCCGTGAACCAGAATAGCCTGGTGGTTAAGTCGCTGCCCGCAAGCAGTAGATGACAGGTTCGAATCCCGCTGGTTCCAATTTTTTCTGACTTGTGTTTTTTCATTACAGATCGAGCATACGATCTTTAACACTGGGAGTAATATGCCGAAAGATTTGTTTACAAACATAAAATTAATTGTTTTTAAACATTAAAAGTAAAAATAATGAAACATTTATGAATTTTAGCTAGAAAGCTTGCCAATTTGGTGATGAGAACTCTTTGCGTGCTCCCCAGGGGGATGGATGCAGGGAGGGGGAGATTCCCCGATAGAGTTGTTAGGGGTATGTAACTATATGGTTTCCCCCCTCCCGTGCGAAAGCTCTGACGTTTTATAGCAAATCTGAGATAAAGATAATGGCTCGTCGCAATACTGCACTGTATGTAACAGGGGTGGGTGCACGGAGAGGGGGGGGGGGGGGGGGGGGGTCTCTCAGACGTTTTGTAGCAAATTTGAGAGAAAGATAAAGGCTCGTACATTTAGCACCTCCTTTTAGGCGGAAAGTTAGTTCGACACCCACGCAATGCTGCACTGCATGTATCAGGGGTGGATGCATGGATGGGGAATTACTTCCCCCTCCCCACGGGAAGCGCGAATACTGACGCAAATTTCGTAGCTTTTATCGTTCTCATGCTTTTTCGCTCTCGCCTGTTTTTAAGGGGTGTATTTGTTTCATCGCCCGTCCCCATATTGGCTCGACACAGCCGTGGGGTGTCTACATCCCATCCAATATTATTATTTTTGTTCTTTCATATTTGAGTGTTCATTGAACAATGAAAATCATATTATAATATTTGACAAATAATCCTAACCCTAACCTATTCTTCGATTATGAACAGCGCCCCTCTTTCGTGATTGTGAATAGCGACCCTCTTCTTTGATTATGATTAGCGACCCTCATCTTCGATTATGAATAGCGACCCTCAACTGTGATTATGAACAGCGACCCTCTACTTCGATTATGAATAGCGACCCTCTTCTCCGATTATGAATAGCGACCCTCTTCTTTGATTATGAATAGCGACCCTCTTCTGTGATTATGAATAGCGACCCTCTACTTCGATTATGAATAGCGACCCTCTTCTGTGATTATGAATAGCGACCCTCTTCTTTGATTATGAATAGCGACCCTCTTCTGTGATTATGAATAGCGACCCTCTTCTCCGATTATGAATAGCGACCCTTATGAATATTGACCTTTATGAATAGCGACCCTTATGAATATTGACCTTTATGAATAGCGACCCTTATGATTAACGACCCGATTTGGTATTATGAATAGCGACCCTGTATCTGTATTATGTATAGCGACCCTTATGACTTATTATGAATAGCGGCCCTTATGAGTAATGACCCTTTTCTTCGATTATGAATAGCGACCCTCTTCTCATATTATGAATAGCAATCCTTATGAATAATGCTCCTTATGAGTTTATGAATAGTGACCCCCTTTTCGCTTTATGAATAGCGACCCTACAGGTATAGGAAATTACACGTTATGACTAGCGGTCCTTATGAGCCACTGATCCTTATGACTAGCGGTCCTTATGACTAGCGAGGTTACCCCCATAATAATAATATTACGGTTGATCACTAGAAACTTCCAATTTCTAAGGGTTTTTTTTTTGTTCTTTTCACCAGAAATGAACAAACCATCCAGTGATTTCACTGTGTCGATTTTTTTTTTTCATAGAGGGTACTGAGAGATCGACAGCTGGTTACATTACTTTGAACATTGATTATAGTAGCAGTAGTAGTGTTAGGAGGTTTAGTAGCAATAGCAGTAGTAGTAACAGTAATATTAATAGTAGAAGTAAGGGGTAGTAGTAGTAGTAGTAATATTGATAGTAGAAGTACTACTAGTAACATCATCAGTCTAACGTGGTGGGTGGTTGTTGTAGTAGTATTGCTGTTATATAAAAGTTGAATAGTCGGAAATACATGGCATGTTTAATCCATGCTGTATTTCCTTCCCAACGTCAAATACATGATTACTGATTAAAGCGTGTTATCACGGTTAAAGATTAACGCGGATAAAAGACAATTCACGGTCACTTTAACATGAAATATGCTTTTGGTTGGTTTCTACCAGAAGAGGAACAAACCATCCAATAATATGTGTCGAAAATTACAAAGTTTTTCATACAGTGTACCAAGAGATCAAAAGTTGGTTCAACTACTTTGAGTGTAAATGATATTGGTTACAAATATAGGACCAGTATTAACTGCAATAGTTATACAGTCTTACTATTATTGACTACGGCAGCGGGAGGGTTTCTGTGTTAAGCCTATGGGAGTTAGAAAGTTCAGAAGTCCTCGGGTTAAGAACATTTAGAATTACATGAAATAGAACACTGAATACAACATAAAATGAAATTCATCAAACAAGAAAAGATTCTTTTTGCATGAATTGCAGGATAACCTCGCTAGTCCTAAGGAGCGCTATTCATAAGGACCACGTATTCATAAGGACCGCTATCCATAACGTTAAATGAATAGCGGTCGTTCTAATAAGCGGACAAACCATAGACAAAAGTTGTTGTTGCTGTAGTAGTAGTAGTAGTAGTAGTAATTGTAGTAGTAGTAGAAGTAGTAGTAGTAGTAACAGTAATATTAATAGTAGAAGTACTACTAGTAGCACTATAAGTCTAAGGTGGTGGGTGGTTGTCGTAGTAGTATTGTTGTTATAGAAGTTGAATAGTCAGAAATACATGGCATGTTTAATCCATGCTGTATTTCCTTCCCAACGTCAAATACACATTTACTTATTAAAGCACGTCATCAAAGTTAACGGTTAACGCGGATCGATAAAAGACAATTCACGGTCACTTTAACATGAAATATGCTATCTTTGGTTTCTACCAGAAGAGGAACAAGCCATCTAATAATATCACTGTGTCGATGGATACGCAGTTTTCCATAGAGAGTACCTAAGAGATGAAAAGTTGGTTGAACTACCTTGAGCGTAAATCACCTTGGTTACAAATATGAGTTTGAGTATTATCTTTAGTAGTCCTAGTCATCGTCGT
Source organism: Heliocidaris erythrogramma (assembly GCA_025617745.1). Taxonomy (NCBI): domain Eukaryota; kingdom Metazoa; phylum Echinodermata; class Echinoidea; order Camarodonta; family Echinometridae; genus Heliocidaris; species Heliocidaris erythrogramma. The sequence goes on along the minus strand of CM046863.1, from coordinate 53,426,548 downwards.
CGTCGTATTAGTAGTAGTAGTAGTAGTAAAAGTAGTAGTAAAAGTAGTAGAAGAAGTAGTAGGAGCTAGTAGAAGTGGTAGTAGAAGAAGTAGAAGCCGCAGAAGTAGTAGTAGAATTAGTTCTAGTAGAAGTTGTTGTTGCTGTTATAGTAGTAGTAGTAGTAGTAGTAGTAGTGGACATGTGTCGAAAATTACACAGTTTTTCAGTTTTTTGAGTACCAAGAGATCAAAAGTTGGTTCAACTACTTTGAGCATAAATGATCTTCTGTGTTAAGCCTATGGGAGTTAGAAAGTTCAGAAGTCCTCGGGTTAAGAACATTTAGAATTACATGAAATAGAAAACTGAATACAACATAAAATGAAATTCATCAAACAAGAAAAGATTCTTGATGCATGAGTTGCGGGATAACCTCGCTAGTCCTAAGGAGCGCTATTCATAAGGACCACTTATTCATAAGGACCGCTATCCATAACGCTAAATGAATAGCGGTCCTTCTAATAAGCGGACAAACCATAGACAAATTACCTCGCTATTCCTAAGGACTTCCATTCAAAAGGACCACCATTCATAAGTATTCATAACGCTTGTTAATTGACTAGCAGTTTTCTATGAATCGCGGTCCTTATGAATAGCGAGTGGACCCCTGAATTGCCTGCAGTGAGGAAAACAGCAAAATCAAGAAATTTTAGACAGTGGGTCAAGAGGCATGGATGGTATCTTCAAAATTAACAAATTTGTCACCAAGAAATGAACAAAATGCCTCTGCAGGAACAAACACCACTTTTCCTGATGATAAGCCATACCCTAGGATGATTTACCCCATTACTGCCACGACATTGAGTCCTCCAACCCATACGTATGGAAAATGTCACTGGGACAATTACCCGTAAGGACATAATGTTCTGTTAGTGGTTATAAACCATCTATCCTTCAGGGTGTGCCCTTTTTTGGTGATTGTCCTCTGTGAATACTGTCCTAGCAGCAACTGTCCTACAAGTAAATTGTATTGGGGTCATTGTCCTAGCTAGGGGTTAGTTATTGTAGGGAAACTGTTCTGGGGAGTATAGTT
>CM046863.1:53371916-53424978 GCA_025617745.1 Heliocidaris erythrogramma | reverse complement strand
AAAAGAGAGGGGCTATATGGGAGATTGTTACTTTGCTTCGACGGGAGCCCGGATAGCTCACTTGGTAGAGCACTGGTCATGTAATCCAGGGTCCCGGGTTCGAATCCCGGTCGGGGCATTGTAATTTTCTCATATTTCTTTATTATATATTCAATTTACTTCAATCCTATCAATTATGGTATTTCATTACGAATTCAAATTGTCCTCTATAGAAATTAGTTGGCATGGATTTGCCCGACTTTAGAGGGAAGACCTGTCTCATTGCTAGGCCATTATATACATGTAGCGTACGCATGGAATTGGTATGGATGTACCCCCTACGCTCGATGGAAAGAGAGGGGCTATAATTATGTGAGATTGTTACTTTGCTTCGACGGGAGCCAGGATAGCTCAGTTGGTTGAGCACGAATCCCGGTCGGGGCATTGTAATTTTCTCGCATTTCTTTATTAGATATTCAATTTACTTCAATCCTATCAATTATGATATTTAATTACTAATACATATTTGTGTTTAGTACATCATTATGGAGACATGTGGTTAAAATAGTCGCAACTTCCTTCATCCTGGTAGTTAAAAATCCCAATGATATAAACCCCTCAAAAAAAGTTCTGCAATTCAACTTTGAGCCTTGATATCTTTTTGGCGGCTTTTTAATCATTCTTGATTTTTAGATCATTGGAAAGTTCATTTATCCCCCTTCACATCCATGCCCCATTTGTAATGGTTATGTCATTCTTGAATGCACAGCACCCCTGAATAGAGGGCAAAGTCAAAAGTGAAAAGTTGCAAATTGAATGGCTATCTTGGCTATTGCCTATTGCTTTTGTTGCAATGTCGGGTGTGTGGGAATGGTGTTGAATGGGTCATGAATGATTCAACAAGTTTATTTCCTGTTTGGTAGATGAAATGTGCCTTGCACAAGCTTTATGCTTGGCAGTGCTTACTTTTAAAGAGTAGCTTATCATCGTTGATGGAAACCTGACAGCAGAGAGATACCGAGACAACATCCCATACATGCGCAATCTTGGACCAAACGCCATCTTCCAAGATTACAACGCCCGCCCACACAGAGCAAGGATCATCACCGAATACCTGCAGGAGGAGGCAGTGACGAGGATGGATTGGCCTGCGAACAGCCCTGACTTGAACCCAATCGAGCACCTGTGGGACCAGCGCCAGAGTGACAGATCACACTACACTGGCTGAGTTGCGACAGATCCTTATCGAAGAGTTGAACCTCATCCCACAGCAACGCATCACCAGGCTGGTGACAAGCATGAGGAGGAGATGCCAGGCTGTCGTAGCTGTATTCGGATCTTCTACTCGCTACTGAACTTCTGATCCTTTGCTATTCCACATTATTTTGATGTGCATGTTACTCAATAAAAAGTGCCAAACATTTTGTCATTTGCAAATTTGTGCATTTGTGTTTGTTTTTGTTTCGTTAGAGAGGGGAGAGAGAGAGTTAAAGAACATGAGTTCACATCAAGAAAGGGGAATGTGTTTGTTGAAGTGAAAAGCAATCCAAGAGAAGAGGAGAGTTTGTGTTGCTTATGTTTCTGTGATAGGGTTACATGGCTGAAAATGAGATAATTTGCTGAGGGGAGACTTTTTTCCCCACCGCAGTTGTGTACTGCTAAGGTGGAAACTTGCAATATTCTGCATGAAACCAAAACACAATATTAATGTTATCACAATCAGTTGCTGATTAAAACACATTCCATCTTAAAACAAAAGAAAGAATAGGGATTACAGCAGAAACATGCACACCTAATACAAAATTAAACAAACCAAAAGGAACAAAAACAAAGAAACAAAACCTTTCATTCCAGTTAAGAACTCAGTGTGAACAATAACAATGCATTCTGTAACTTTTCACTTTTGACTTTGCCCTATATTTAGGTGCACTGCACATTCCGTGATTACATAATCAATACAAATGTGGTATCATTGTGAAGGTGAATAAACAAGCTTTACAATGATATCAAACTTGATGATGATCATACAGTTACTAGAGAGATATAAATGCTTAAACTTGAATTGCAGAACTTTTTTTGAGGGGTTTATATCAGGTACGGTTTGAGGGCAACGCACTATGTCAGCTTGGCCGGTTAGTACGTAGTCATGATTGTAGCTCAGTGGTGACACAGCATTTGCTCCTGCGACACTTGGTCCTCCATCCATATCTCGAAAGGTCAAAGGTTAAGGTCAAGGTCATGATTTGTTTTTGTTGTTAAGGACAATGTGGAGATTAAAGGGAGCTTGAGTTCTGAGAAAGGTAAAATAATTTGTGAGCTTTCTCATTCTTATTATGTTAGTTTGGTAGATTATCATAGTAGATTATGTCCCATTAAAAAGAGATTGCTCTTCAAAGGCCCTCATATTCGAAATATGACAAGAAACAGCTGAAATGTTCGGCCGAACATTTTTGTGTAGTCCCATAATACATTTTCTGTGTGCAGTGCATGTAAATTTCAACAGGATTGAGCCAATTTCTTATCATTTTGGTTATTCCAAAAATTTACAACATACACCAATTTTTTATGTGCTATATAATCAACCTTTCCCAATGTCTTTGAGACAGTTTCTTTCACAATTCAATTTCATCATTATCATAATAATCATAATAACAATAATAAGAATAATAATAAAATTAATAATAGTAATAATAATAATAATAATAATGTCTTGTTTTACCCAGGGTAGCCTTATGAGTATTATATACTGCTCTCACTGAGGGCCCTGCAATCATATCATGACCAGAACTCATCTTTATCTTTAAGATTAGCCTAGGGTTAGGATAAGGGCTAGGGTTAGTTTTAGGTTAAGGATTAACATGGCAAAGTTAGACGGGAACAAATTGTCACAGGAGCAAAATTTAATACCCCTCTGAGTGTGCTTTCATTATGGAGATCACATTTATACATTTTTATTCAAATGCATGTGATTTAAGTGGTCTTTTTGCTCGCAATATCATTGTTATGAACAAAACCAGACTTTCTTAACCGGGCAATAGACAATTTATTTGCCCGGAATTTTGTTGGCTTGTCAAAGCCGGGCAATAAAATGTAAAAACTACATTGCTCAGATGTGTGATATGGTTAATAATTACTCTTTCATTCAAAAGGACACATGTCACGAATACATTTGAATCTTACAAATTACTCTGTATAAACTAGCCTTTTACATGTTACGTTTTCTGGCATGCGTTCTTTGTTTTATTGATAATTTATCTATTGTTTTGTTCAGATGTTTGTATATGTTTTGTTTTTATTTATGTAATTGTTCTGAACCCCGCGGAAGACCAACTTCCCTATTTCGGTTAAGCTGAATGTGGGCAATCCATTGTATATTATTGTCATTTTTTATACGGAAATAAATACCACTACTACAAGAGTCGTAATACTTTTATCTTTTACCTATGGATTATCAGCGCACTAACTGGTTAAAGTTAAAGTAGAGTTCTGGACATGCGATTACATTGTGAAAGGAACAGTCAGAACGCAATAGGGAAAGGTTGACCGTACAGTACACAGGAATTGATGATATCATGGTGTAAAGTTATTAGAATCATCAAAATGAGAAGTATCTGACTGAATCCTGCCGAGAGTCACTCACATGCAATTCACACAGAAACGGGTATATGGGACTTCGCACACATCTTGCATGAAGTTTAGCCCGAACATTTCAGCTGTTTTTTTTTTCATATTTCGAATATGAGGGCATTTTGAAGAGCAAGCCTTTTAAAAGGGACATTTCTGTTATGATAATCTGCCAAACTGACATGATGAGAATGAGAAAGTTCACAAATTATTCATTATTCTTTTTTACCTTTCCAAGAACGCAACCCTCTCTTCATTCTCTTTAAATAAGACATTGTCTCCATCTGATTTAAACGATGAATATCAATATGAACTTTGAATATTTCATCCTTGAATTCATCTGTCGTCTGAACTATATACATCTCTGTAGTTCGCCTTCAACCAAAAGTCCACCCAATAATGCATTATGTGGCATATTAATTATCTAAGACCTTCTCAATGAAACTCTGAAGTACTGAACACTGAATAAGTGACAATTACAATCCTGCCGGATCCCATACCTGTACATTACTTGGTTATGATTAATTTGGATACATTTTATATGATACATGCATGTGTTTAAACTTTGTACAGATATACTTGTAATGATGCTCTTATAATATGTAGCATTAAAAATAAAATCCAATAGATATTGGTTTATAGGCTAAATGGCAGTTTGAATACGAGAATGCTGTCTCCATCACGAGCTACCATATTCCCTGATGACGTCATTATCATACGAGATAAAAAGATGACTATTCCTGTCATATTCCTCCATTAGTCTGGTAGATAGAGGGGATGATACAACTCTACTAATGAGCTCATACCATTTATTTATAATTTTGAGCTACTAAGTGTAATTATTTAGATGTAGCAATGAATGTTTATATTTTTAATAAAAATTAAAATAGAATGACTTAAAAATGAAATAGAATATCATTCTGAATCCAACCCTGTTCATTGAATGAGCATGGCTAATCTGAATAGATTTCACAATATACATTGATTATCTTCTTATAGTATCATTGTTATGTGCATACCTAACATTATACATGACAAAGAGAAAGAGATAGCTGATCTAAAAGAGTTCATTCAAGACCAACAATCATCGCTGGACAGGGTCCAGCGAACGGTCAACAACCAAGAACAATACTCGCGACGAAATTGTTTGCGCTTTTACGGTGTCGCTGACAAAGAGGGAAAGGACACTGATGATCTCATTTGTGAACTTGCTAAAGAAAGACTCAAAGTGACCTTAAAGAAAGAGGATATTGAACGTTCCCACCGCCTGCCAACAAAGACTACAGAGTTTGTGAAGCCCCCTGGAAATGCTGGCCGTTCGACAAGGAGCAACAAACGCAATGTTACCAAACAAAATGACGAAACAAAACCTGACGTCATCATAGCTAAATTCGTGTCGTATCGTGTGCGGAGACTAATCTTGTCTAAACGACGCGAATTGAAAGGCACAAGAATGGGGATCGAAGAGGACCTTACCAAGTCAAACGCCAACTTACTATCAAAGGCGAAAAAATGCGGAAAAACTCTCGCCGCATGGTCTTCTGATGGCAGAGTTCTCGGTCTTTTCCCAACTAGTGGAGGCAAATCAATCAAACGCTTAATCACGAGCGAAAGTGACTTAAAGTGATTGAGATATTTCTCTAGCACCTAATTTACTATTGACTCCACAGAGATTCCTTTTCTCCATTTTTTTTTTCTTTTTAATTACGCAATTATGGTGCATTCCAAATTTTCAATATTCTTGTACCCTGAACTTTCAGTATTTTTTTTTTCTTTTTCTTTTTGTAGTAGTAGTAGATGACTAGTTATAGTCTCTTCTTTTTATTATGGTAAAGGGTTACTCCTGTGTAAGTTGTTGTAAGTCTGTTAAAACGAATCAAAAAGGGATACAATGTACAAAATGTCACGAGTGGGTGCATATTGCTTGTGTCGGTGTCAGTGTCAAAGACTACGATAATCCTTTACACGAATTCTTAAATTGGGAATGTCCAAAATGTTTATTTTCATACTTGCCTTATTTAATATCGGAAAACAATGAAAGTACTAACAATATTGGTAATAAAGTGATGCATTTACCTTTCTGTAATAATATAAATAACTTAGAAGCTAATGCTGATTTCAAGTACGAGAAATTGCAGCAAAAAGGTTTAAAATTTTTACATTTGAATGTCCGGAGTTTACTAAGAAACATTGATGAAATTAAGTTATTATTGACTAAAAATGTTGTACATATATTTTCCATTAACGAAACATGGTTAGATGAATCGGTATCAAATGCTGAAATTAATATTGATGGTTTTCGTGTAGTTCGTAAAGACAGAAATCGTAAAGGAGGCGGTGTTGTAATATACATAAGAAATGAATTAAATTTTAAAGTATTAGAACATCGTTGTTTGAATGATATGGAAGCATTATCATTGTTGGTAGGTACCAATCATGCCAAACCGTTCATATTTGTGTCTTGGTATCGTCCTCCAAATAGTCCAATTGGTATTTTCGATTACTATGAGGAATTGCTTGTATTTCTTGATAGTTTTTATCATGACATTATTATCATGGGGGACCTAAATTGTGACATAAAGAAGTCTTCGTTAACAAACAACACAAAACGTCTTAATCAAATTAATACTCTTTACTCATTGCAACAGATTAATAATACGACTTATACTAGAATATCCGGTGATTCGCTTAGTCTAATTGATCATATGATATGCAATAACTTGGAAATGGTGAAATCATATGGTATTATACATACTGGGATAAGTGATCATTCCCTTTGTTTCTTAATTTGGAAATTACATATAAAAAGTTCTACTCCTCGAATTATAAGTTATAGAAAAACTAAAAACTTCAATTCAAATTTATTTATTGATCATTTAAAGGCCCAGTCCTGGCAAAGAGTATTCGATGTCAATGACATAGACGATAAAGTTAAAATCTGGGAGGAATTAATCTTATCTACTCTAAATACATACATGCCAATTTGCCATAAACGTATTAAGAGTAGATCCTCTCCTTGGATGTGTTCACAAATCATCAAGTTGATTAAAGAGAGAGATAAATTAAAAAACAAGTTATGTAAGTTGAAGTTTGAATTGCTTGAAGAAAATGATGCTATTTTAAGGATATCAAAAGAAGAATTATACGAACAATTATGGAGTAATTATAAAAAACTTAGGAACACAATCACGTCTAAAGTGAGGAAACGTAAGCGAAGCTTTTATACTGAGAAGTTGTCTTCTGTAAATTCATCCGCTGAGGTGTGGAATGTTCTGAAATCTATCATGCCAAAAGCTAAATCTAAGCAATCTGAATCTTCTGAAATTTTTCAAGATAAGTTAAAAGCAGAAAAATTCAACACACATTTCGCTAAAGTTGGTGAAGATTTAGCAGCAGCTATTCCTTACGTTCCTCCAACCTCATTTCATGAAAATATAAACGCTGAAACCTTTTCTCTCAGGCAAGTTTCTGAGAATGAAGTTTTAAAGGTATTACGTGGTATGAAAAGCAAGAAATCAGTTGGGATTGATGGCATCTCTATGTATATTTTGAAACTATCTGCACCAGTAATAATTCATTCTCTGACTCACATTATAAATACATCATTGTCAGGAGGCGTAATGCCTTTACATTGGAAGCAGGCTAAAGTTGTACCGATATACAAATCTGGTGACAAAACCCATCCTTCTAATTATAGGCCAATCGCGATTCTTTCATCCGCTTCAAAAATCATTGAAAAACTTGTTCAGATTCAACTTGCAAATCACTTGAAAACAAACAATCAACTTTCGTCTGTACAGTCTGGTTTCAGAGAAAAGCACTCAACCGTTACCTCTCTTGTAAGAGTAACTGACGAATGGCTTCACGCAACTGACAATGGTTTATATACTGGAGTAGTTTTCATAGACATGCGTAAGGCGTTCGATACTGTTGACCCTTGTATTCTGTTTCAAAAACTGAAAGCTTTCGGTGTGTCAGATGATAGTCTTTTCTGGTTTAAGAGTTACTTAAGTAACCGCAAAATATGTACATGCATGAATCTTGCAGTGTCTGACTTTTTAGACATCCATTACGGTGTGCCACAGGGCTCGATTTTAGGGCCATTGTTATTTACTGTTTATATAAATGACATTATCAATAATATTGATCGATGTACTATTCATTTGTATGCTGATGACACAGTACTTTATTTTTCCCATAAAGATGTAACAAGTATAGAAAGTACACTGAACATTCAGCTAAAACAAATTTACAAATGGATGTGTTCTAATAAGCTAAGTTTAAACTTTGACAAGACAGAAAGTTTGTTGATTGGCTCTCGTAAAATGTTAACCAAGCATAATGCACTTAAGTTATTTATACAGGGTGAGTTTATCCAAGCACAAGAAAGTGTAAAATACTTAGGGGTTGTTATAGATCAGCAATTGAAATGGGATAAACATCTAGAATATATTTTTAATTTGTAAACAAATCTTTCGGCTTATTACTCCCAGTGTTAAAGATCGTATGCTCGATCTATAATGAAAAACACAAGTCAGAAAAAATTGGAACCAGCGGGATTCGAACCTGTCATCTACTGCTTGCCGGGCAGCGACTTAACCACCAGGCTATTCTGGTTCACGGCCAAGTCACGACGAACTAGAATCAAATACCCAAGATCCTCTTCTTTCTGACACTTCTTTTTTAACACTGGGAGTAATAAGCCGAAAGATTTGTTTACAAATTAAAAAATTCCTCCCCAGTCAAGCTTCTTCGTTTACTAATCTAGAATATATATGCACAAAAGTCAGTAAACTTGTTAAATTTTTGGGCCGTCTCCGTCATTATTTGAATGAACCTAGCCTAAAATTGATTTATCAATCTATAATTCTTCCCTTATTTGATTACGCCGATGTAGTGTACGATTCTTGTAACAAAAAATCTAGCAATCAATTGCAAAAGTTACAAAACAGAGCAGGTAGAATTATACTCGGGATAAGTCCATTCAAACACATATGTAATTATAATATTCATCAGATGTTAAACTGGGAATCGTTGGCTTGTCGTCGTTTAAAACATACAAATTCGATGGTTTTCAAAATTCTACATGATTTCAGTGCCCCTTACTTAAAGGATTCCTTTCAATTGGCTTATCATTCTTATTCTTTACGTTCCATCGGAAATTTATCTTTACCAAAACCACATACCGAATCATGTCGTAGAATGTTTTCATATCGTGGGGTGGGGTATACAGGGTGAGTTTATCCAAGCACAAGAAAGTGTAAAATACTTAGGGGTTGTTATAGATCAGCAATTGAAATGGGATAAACATCTAGAATATATTTTTAATTTGTAAACAAATCTTTCGGCTTATTACTCCCAGTGTTAAAGATCGTATGCTCGATCTATAATGAAAAACACAAGTCAGAAAAAATTGGAACCAGCGGGATTCGAACCTGTCATCTACTGCTTGCCGGGCAGCGACTTAACCACCAGGCTATTCTGGTTCACGGCCAAGTCACGACGAACTAGAATCAAATACCCAAGATCCTCTTCTTTCTGACACTTCTTTTTTAACACTGGGAGTAATAAGCCGAAAGATTTGTTTACAAATTAAAAAATTCCTCCCCAGTCAAGCTTCTTCGTTTACTAATCTAGAATATATATGCACAAAAGTCAGTAAACTTGTTAAATTTTTTTACAAGAAACACATAGTAACCAGAGTTTTGAACAGCAGTGGCAACATGAATGGGGCGGGAGAATCTTATTCTCTCATGGTAGCAATAAGAGTAGAGGTGTTGCAGCTATTTTCAATAATCAGAGTAGTATAGATATAACAAATGTATATAGAGATGAAGAAGGGAGAATATTATTGGTTGATGTGATGAAATGTAATATAAAATTCACTGTTGTCAATATATATGGTCCTAATATTGAGAAGATGCAAGTTACATTTTATACTGACTTAAAACATCTTCTTCTCAAAGACTTTGCAGATAGAGAAAACATTATCATTGGTGGTGATTTTAATAGCATTTTTAATTCAAATTTGGATAAAAAAGGAGGTGTACAGGCGATAAAAGAAGCTGTAGTTGACAAAATTTATGATTTAGCTGATACTTTTGACCTCAGAGATATATGGAGATATCTACATCCTGATGAATATAGATTTACCTGGAAGCAATCAAACCCACTTATTCAATGCAGACTTGACTATTTTTTAATTAGTAATGCTTTGACTGAAAATGTACTAAAAGCTGATATATGCCCTGGTATCAGGACTGATCATTCAGCAATATTTCTTGAAATACAGCTACGAATTGACCCTATTAGAGGTCCAGGGCATTGGAAATTTAATAATTCATATCTGGAAGATACTAATTATGTGAAAGAGATGAGCGAAAACATGCAAACCTGGTTAAATGATTTTAGTATGTTAGATATTCAAATTAAATGGGAGTGGATTAAATACCAAGCGAGGAAATTAACTATGAAATATGCTAAGAAAAGAAGTCAACACCGGCGAGATAGAATATTTGAGTTAACCACTCGTTTAAATAAATTAGAGCAAAAACTTGCTAATGATCCAACAGATATGACCCTTAAAGAGATTCATGTTGTTAGAAATGCTCTTGAAGAGTTAGATGCTAGCTTGGTAGATGGATTAATTGTTCGTGCAAGAATTAGATGGGCCGAAAAGGGTGAAAAAAGTAATAAGTACTTTTTGAATTTAGAGAAAAGAAACTCTAGAAAAAAACAGTGTAAAAAGTTGATTAAAGAAGATGGCACTGAAATTGTTAACCCAGAACAAATACTGAATATGCAAAAAACATACTACGAAGATTTATATAAATCCAGACTTGATATGAATGTTCAGGAATCTGTATTTTTACATAATAATTCCATACCCTTTTTAGGGGAGGATGATAAAGCAAAATGTGAAGGTTCTCTTTCCATTGGTGAGTGTTTTAATGCATTGAGTAAAATGTCTAAAAATAAAAGTCCTGGTAATGATGGCTTTTCATGTGAGTGGTATATAGCATTTTGGAATATCATCGGAGAATTTGTTGTTCAGGTTTTAAATAAGGGTTTAAGTAGTGGAGAAATGTCAATTTCTCAAAGACAAGCAGTCATAACTTTGATCGAGAAAGAGGGTAAAGATAGATGTAAATTGCAAAATTGGAGACCCATTTCTCTACTTAATGTGGACTACAAAATTGCCTCTAAAGCTTTGTCATTGAGACTAGAAAAAATTATTCCAAAGGTAATTCATCCTGACCAAAGTGGCTTTGTCAAAGGAAGATATATAGGGGAGTCCGTGAGAACAATAATAGATATTATGGATTATACCAAACTTAAACATTTACCAGGTATTTTACTATTTTTAGATTACGAAAAAGCTTTTGATTCGCTAGAGTGGAATTTTTTGTTTAAAACATTGTCTCATCTGAATTTTGGATCAAATTTTATTAACTACGTAAAATCTCTTTATACTAGTATAAGTAGTTGTATTATGAATAATGGAAGAACATCGTCATATTTTCCGATTGGGAGAGGAGTGAGACAAGGTGATCCACTTAGCTCATATTTATTCATTTTAACGATTGAGACATTGTCATGTTCTATCCGTGATAACCCTAATATAAAAGGAATATCTTTAAACAATGCTGAGGTAAAGATAATTCAATATGCGGACGATACGACGTGCGTTTTAGACGGTATAGAATCTGCAGAAAAACTTCTTGTATTATTAGATAAATTTAGTAAAGTTTCAGGTCTGAAGCTCAATGTAAACAAAACCCAAGCTTTGTGGCTTGGGTCACAGAGGTTTAATGATGAGATGCCGTTGGGTATTAAGTGGCCGACGGAGCCAGTAAAAACGTTAGGAATTAGTTTATCTTATGATAAACGCGCAGCCGAGAAAAATAATTTTGAATACAGAATAAGACAAATAAAAACGATTTTGAATATGTGGAGGTGTAGAAATTTGACTCTGGTTGGTAAAGTACTTCTGATTAAAACATTTGCTTTATCACAGTTTATCTATCTAGCTTCTGTTATAGAAATACCAGAATATGTAATTCAATGTGTTGAAAAGATAATATTTGACTTTCTTTGGAATGGAGGAAATGGTTTAATCAAAAGAAAAACTATCGTAGGTGATTATGAAGAGGGAGGCCTTAAAATGGTCGACGTTAAATCGATGTTTGCAGCTCAAAAACTAAAGTGGATCAATTTGTATTGTACAACAAGTAACATGTGGAAACATCTATTTGATGAGTTCATTGAACCATTCGGAGGTGATTTGGTCTTTTATTGTAATGTACTTTCTAAACAAGTTAATATGTGGAGAAATATACCTCGGTTTTATAAAGAAGTATTAAAAATATATTTTGATTTTACTAATCCTGATAATGTTGAAATTGTTAACCAGTGCATTTGGTACAACCACAATATATTTGCTTCTTGTAAACCACGTTTTTATAAATGTTTATATACAAAGGGCATGAATTTAGTTAGTGATTTGTTTCACACTGATGGGTCAGTTATTCCATTTACTGTCTGGATTGAAAGAGGTGTTCCCTCAAAGTATTTTCTAACATGGAGAAGCATTATCAATGCAATACCTACAAATTGGAAACAAAAGCTTAAGAAAGGTTTTGATAGAATAAAGTGTAAATCCAGAGGTTTTATACTTTTTGAGACTGGTTCAGAACTATCTTTAGAAAATATGACATCGAGGAAATTTTATCGTATTCTTGTAAAAAGGATCTTAGTTCCTCCAACTTCTCAAAAAAAAATTGCCAGGGAATTAAATATCGCAGACAGTGAATGGAAAAGTATATATTTATTACCTTTTATATCAACTCTTGATATAAAAACAAGAGTATTTCAATACAAGATTAATATGAATTGTCTGTTGACAAATTATAGACTATATAAGATGAAACTAATTGACTCTGACTTATGCACATTCTGTAAAAAAGTGTCTGAAACAATGGAACATATTTTCTGGGAATGTGAACATACCAGTATCATTTGGTTAAAATTTCAAACTTGGTATAAAGATAATACAGATTTGAATATATGTTTGAATTATAAGGACATATTACTTGGTACTGACTGGAATCGTCCCAATTTAATATTGAACCTTTGTATTATTTTGGTTAAAATGATTATTTACAATGCACGATATAAAAAACACAACCCCTCTTTTAGTCATTTTGAGTATTTAATCGAATTTCATTATTCTTTGGAAAAACAGGTGGCGTTCAAAAACAACACCATGGAGAATTTTTTTAAGAAGTGGCAGATCCTAGATATGAAACTATTAGAGTGATATATTTATTGTTTAATATAATACCATCAGTCTGTTGTGTTTTGTTTATTTGTATGTGATTATTTAAAAACTGTTATACCTTGTATAATTCTTTTATTACCCCAAGTTTGGGGTTTCAATAAAAATAGGCCTCTTTTTAGGGGTTGAAATATAAAAAAAAAAATTATAAAAAAAAAAAAAAAAAAAAACTTGTTAAATTTTTGGGCCGTCTCCGTCATTATTTGAATGAACCTAGCCTAAAATTGATTTATCAATCTATAATTCTTCCCTTATTTGATTACGCCGATGTAGTGTACGATTCTTGTAACAAAAAATCTAGCAATCAATTGCAAAAGTTACAAAACAGAGCAGGTAGAATTATACTCGGGATAAGTCCATTCAAACACATATGTAATTATAATATTCATCAGATGTTAAACTGGGAATCGTTGGCTTGTCGTCGTTTAACCCTAATAGAGCCGGGTTATTTAGACCCATCTCACAGCCGGGGGGGGGGGGGGGGGGGGGGGGGGCTGATTCAGCCCCCCCCCCCTAAGATCTCGGCCGTCCACCGCGCATTCGCAACGAAAATCGGCACACACATCGCCGACCACGTAATCTACAAAACTGTATAGTCAATTTCTCCGAAAAATGTCACAACTAATTAATTATGCTAATTTATGCATAAAATTAATGGTTTGCTCTAATTAATTAAATAAAGCCCCAAAACTGCTAATTTTTTGGTATAGAGACCCTTTGTCAGATTCTGATCAAATAAACCAAAAAAAAAATTCGGTAAAATCCTTTTTTTCTTATGTATTTTATTGTTTTTTTAATTTCTTATGTATTTCTTTGTTTTTCGACTTTTTGTTTTTTATCGTTTTTTCGATGGAACTCGTCGGCGACACTATTTTAATCATAAACAACATAAAATTAATTGTTTTTAAACAGTAAAAGTAAAAATAATGAAATATTTATGAATTTTAGCTGGAAACACAATTTGCATTGGATTTGTACACGAAATCACGTTTTTGAGCAATTTTGGGTCTGACATGCACTTACGAAATGTTGCGTAAATCCGGAACCGCATGCGCGGACATCACAAATTTGGTCTCAAAAATTGCGCAAGACTTGAAAGAAAAAAGTAGTGAAGCGACGTGGTGACTGCTTTTCGCTATGCGAACATATTACGCGAAACGTCGAGGGGGGGGGGGCGGAATCCGCCCCCCCCCCCCCGGGCCTATTAGGGTTAAAACATACAAATTCGATGGTTTTCAAAATTCTACATGATTTCAGTGCCCCTTACTTAAAGGATTCCTTTCAATTTGCTTATCATTCTTATTCTTTATGTTCCATCGGAAATTTATCTTTACCAAAACCACATACCGAATCATGTCGTAGAATGTTTTCATATCGTGGGGCTTCGAATTTTAACGTCTTAGCTCCTAATGTAAAATCATCCTTAAATTATAATGAATTCATGAGGGCATTAAATGAACACACGTTGAAAAGTATCTCCCTTTAATAATCGTAGAATTTAACATCGATGACTAATTGGGTGGGTGGGGGTGATGAGGTTTGCTTTGGGCGGGTGGGGGGGGGGGCATGTATTTCTGTTATACACATGTACCAGTATGTTAATCATTCAATTTGTGATATATTATTTTCTCTCGTTTGTTTTTTCTTATCAACTGGACCCCTCGGTAGAACAGCTGTGCTGCAATGGCACAGCTGAGCAGGGCGATCCTTCCAATATTATTTTCTCATGTTATCATGTATGTTATTATATGTATGTTTGTTTTCTTTTATATTTGGTAAATAAAATCAATCAATCAATCAATACACCAAAATCGAGGACGAATCCGTTTAGAGGCGGAACATCTTTTTGAATTCCAGAATGCTGTCTCCATCGCTGGCTATCATATTCCCTGTTAACGTCATCATCACATAAGATAATTACAGCAATTTTCAACTTCTAAGTTCCTCCAGGGATGTTGGTTTCTATACGTCATTACATCTATGGCGCTGATCTCTTTCCGTAGAGATCCGTGATTTTTTGTTTTTTTGTTGTTGAGTGGTCGAGCGCCATCTAGTGACAATTTCTCTACAGTTATACCATTGCATTACTTTGTTTTTGCATGTATCAGCCTGTATAAACATTGTATAATTATTGTCAAAGAAATAAACATCCCCGACAATGTGGTGTGTGTGAGAGTGAGAGAGAGGGAGAGAGAGAGAAGAGGGAGAGATAGGAAGGGGGGGGGGGGGGACTCACTCTCTCTCACTCACTTTCTCTCTCCTCTCCACTCTCTTGGACCCGCCCCTTCCTTTCTCTCGACCACCCCTCCCCCTCTCTCTTTCTAAAAATCGCCCTACTCATTCTCTACTCTGATCTATCTTACCTCTCCTTCTCTCTCTCCCATTACTCCCCCATCTCTTTATTTTGTCTTAATTTGCTTCTGTACCCACTTCCAGTCTCTGTTAATTATCTCCCTCTCTGTCTTGATATTTCCTCTCTCTCCCTGTCTCTCTCTGTGTATAATGTCTCAATGCTCTTTCCCTACTCTCTCCTCTACCTTGCCTCTCCTTTTCTCTCTTTTTAGTAGCTTTTTCTCCATCTTTTTGTCTGTATTATCTGCTTCTGTTTCCACTCTGAGTCTCTTTTTGTATTCTCTCGTTTCTATCTTGATAGAGCTCTCTCTCTCTCTGTTCTTTCTCCCTGTATGCCTTTCTCCCCATTCTCCCTAACTATCTGCATTACTATCTTCACTCCGATTGTCCCCCCCCCCCCCCCTCTCTCTCTCTAAACTCAATAGGTGGTCTTCTCACAGAATACGTTTGTAACGGCATTGCCGTTAGATGGCGTTTCTTTTCAAAGCCATCTATTCATATCTTTGTAAATAGGTGGCTCTCTTTCTTGTAGTCTCCCTCCTGTCCGAAAATTGATAATCCGCGAAGAAGGGGGGGGGGGGGGGGTGCTGCATTTTGCTGTAAAGAAACAATCTTCCAAAGATGGCGAACCGTATAATCTAGTAACACGGCAGTTCCAAAGTGATTGTTTTGAAAATTCCAGTAATTAAACATTCTTGCGTTGATATTGAAATGATACCAACCCCCCCCCCCCCCCCCTCCCCGAGGGTTGATATGAAATATCGTGAAGATATTTGGTATGCAATTTAGTCTCTATGTAAACAATCAGGAATTTTCCTGTTAGAATGTATTTATTTTTCATTCTTTCTTTATCTCCTAATTGTGATCTCTCGTTTTCACCAATCCTTTTCCTTCGATCTCCTTCTTGTCACGCTTATTGAAAGCCCCCCCCCCCCCCTCTCTCTTTCATCACTCCCCATCCCACTGTTGTCTACAGTCCTCGGTCGTTAACATGCTCCATAATATTTTACCACATGACATTTTCATGTTCAAAGCAACTCTTATTATTATATTTATGTATGCTGTATGTTGAACTGTACATGTATCTGTTCGGTCCTGCTTGACTGAACTCACTGTACTGGGCCATATACGTTATATTGCATGTTTGTCTATTTACGAATCTAAAAGAATAAGTTATCACAATCTTATGTCCCAAAGGTTTCTTGTTTCACAGTATTAATGTCATTCCTTTCTTGTAATTTATTCATTTTTAATGATCTCTGAGACATGCCAATGCATAAATGAATGACGGAAACAAACATACAAATACAATAAAATAATAATAAATTGCAAAGAATTCCATCTCTTATATTAAACATTTACAAATAAATTATCCATAACAGAATAATTAAGTTTGGTTATCCATGTATGGAATACTTGTTTATCGATTGTAATGACATGACCATCAACCTGTCATTTGGAAACAAGAAATGCACGTTCGATTTGTTCATCCACCACTGTAATTTTGAGACTATTTGAATTATTTCGTTTATGCACAGTAATTTTTACGAAACTTGATCCAAATGTTTGATGTTTTCAAAATTCCATTCAATACATATCGATTCTTTAAGTGGATGATGAAAACAATATATCCATTATGTACAACACGTATCTCCATTAAAATGATATTTTCAAATCGCATTCCTATATTAGCCATATGAATAGCGATAGGTGAATTTTATGGTGACATC
Source organism: Heliocidaris erythrogramma (assembly GCA_025617745.1). Classification (NCBI taxonomy): domain Eukaryota; kingdom Metazoa; phylum Echinodermata; class Echinoidea; order Camarodonta; family Echinometridae; genus Heliocidaris; species Heliocidaris erythrogramma. The sequence goes on along the minus strand of CM046863.1, from coordinate 53,407,956 downwards.
TTTGATTGATCTCTATGTTTAAACGAAGAAATAAAAACATAAAAAAATCATTCTTTCTTGTTTACAAAATCAGCAGCCATCTACACCAATTTAGAAACGTACATAGCACAAAGGGACAAATAAAACAGTTGCACACTGCGTAGAAGTATCGTAGTCGAGTGACTGGAGACTGGAGATGCAAAGGTCATGGGTTCGATCCCTCTGAGTACTATTATGGTAATGAGCGCGCAGTTACAGAAATCTGAGCCAATTTTAATTTATCTCCGACAAGTAGTTGATTGAGCAATGTCTCGCTCCACTCTTAACTCCATTGTCCGTCTCTCTCTCTCTCTGTTTCTCTCTCTGTATCTTTCCAAGAGGTCATTCCGTGATCTTTTCACATTAGTGATAATCGGGGGGGGGGGGGGGGGGGGAGAGAGAAAACAAATATTTCAAAGATTGAATTCATTGCTTTGCAAAATGCCGTCATTTTTCATTTAGTTTCACATTATTTATTTAATTTCTGTTTTGTAATTTGATTTGATTTGATTTTTTTATTTCTATTTTATTTGTCACCACGATCGGTTTACATAATGTACATGAGAAAGCCAAATATAAGTATATACAAATGACATAATACAAAGGATAATACATATATCATAACAGCTCAGTATAATAAATACCTTCCAGTTAACGCATCAACAACGTGCTGAATAAAGGCTCAACTAAAGCTCACATCTCACAAATTGAACAAAGCAGGTTTTTCATTTGGGCACGCCGAAATTAAAGCCATGTGCTAACACAAATGCCTCTGTGTCGGAAAGCACGTGATCAGAGAGGTTGGTGATATGTACTCTCTTATCCTGGATTGTACTGCCGAACCGATAGCGTTTCAACGATGCAATAGTATTGGCATGCTTATTGCGCGTTTTCCTTTCCATTTGCTCATCGATGGAAGCTATGTAGCGCGTGAAGAACGAAATAAATTCTCGAACTTTGCGCCAGGCGCGACGGAGATTGCGGTGCACACACGATACGTGGATCTGTAGTTTGTTAATTTCATCCGTCATGAAGGCACGTTCCATTTTAGGACTATGTGTGACCTTAGCATTGCTGATGCGCTCAGAAATGAACTTGGGTACAACTTTAGAGTTAATGCAATCATGAAGATATTGGATAAAAAACTTACCTGTTCTAAGCTTACCTTTCATTCGGACAACATTGTTGATTTCTTGAATTTGATCCTTGGAGTACCTCGTCCGAAAATCACCTGCGTGATAACCTGATGAGTGCAGGTCGAAAAGCTTCGTTATCATGTCTCTTTTTCGTGCCATATTGAAATTTTGCAGTACCAAGAAATTAGAAATGATCTTCTAATTATTTTTACTTCATACTGTGCGCCTGTGTGGCACTCGTCTCTAACAGTCAACGAATCAACGCAAATAGAATCCATCCAGAAAAGGGCACTGCGTATCATTTATGGTCAGGAGTATAATTCCTATGATAACGCACTTTCAGCTTCTGGTCTCACAACCTTGTATGACAGACGTGTCAATCTTTGTTTGAAATTTTCTTTGTCTCTTGAAAAGTTTTTTCCACAGTGGCTACCTCCCAAAAAGGCCCAATTAAGACTGCTCCGAAATAGTGGGAAATACAGACCCCCGAAGTGCCGCACAGAACGTTACAGGAAAAGTGCCATGCCCTTTCTTATCAGACTTTGAATGATAGATAAATAGCAAATATAACTTTAATAAATGATTTTACCTTAATATAATTATATTTCTGCATTTATTTGAAGCAATGATGACTTTAATAACCACTTTTTCCCCACCCTCCTGGATATCCGTTTGATAACTTCACATGTATAGATGTAATACCACTGCTCAATATCGACACGTCTTATCTCCGACATTATCTAATTAGGTATTAAGTCATTTTTGTTGAGTAAACCAAATCTGAAATTCTAATGTTATATTTTCTAACAGTCTCCTCTATTTCGAAACAGTACTTCGCTTTAATAATTTGACAAGTGACTGGTTGCTCATTTGGTACCCATTACCTCCCCCATGTATTTTTATTTCTTTCAAAAACATGTACTTCATGAGGATCCTTTGTTTTTTTTAATTAGATAAATTTAAAATACTTCATCAAATTGTACTTATATTTCCCTCTATCCGGTTTGTTATTTTTCTCCTTTTTTTTCTTTTACTCCACCTCGTAACTATATACATGATTTACGCATGGCATCTCTACCATGACCACATATAATAATACTTTAATTTTTTAATTTTGTATAGAGTTAATACATCAATCAATTTTGATTATTTTGAAATGAATTTGTTACTATATGTATTAATTGAAATTGCTATTGTAAATTTAAATTATTATTCTTAATTGAATTAGTATTGTAAATTGATATTGTTTTTATCCATGCATGTCCAATCTATATGTTTTTAATGTATCATTATTGTAAATTCAATGACAATTCAGCCTCCTAGGCTGCGAAACTTTGAATAAATACATCTTGAATCTTGAATCTTGAATCTATCCGAAAGACGTGACTCAGTCTCGAACCTGGGTCCGCTGAATCAGTTTATAACTTCCACTGGTAGCTGGATTACAGGCGCACGCCACAACGCCCAGGCAATCTGGGTGCCACCTTTTATACCCCCGCTGTGTACGCTCCTCATACGTTAGGCTGACGTTCCGCATACGTTTCTCATACGTCGGAGGTACGCTGATATACGTTACTCATACGTCGGTATACGTCCAACTCAAATACACATCACATCACATACGCTCACATACGCTGACATACGCTATGCGTACGCTACTCTTACGCTACCCATACGCTGACGGTATGCTAGGCTCACGTTACTCTAACGGTCTTTAACCGAAAATCGACCTCATACGCTGAAAAGTTGTGCGTATAAACAATTTTTCGAAATATTCGATACGTTCCTCATACGCTGCCTCTATAAGGTAGAGTGTGACAGCGCCTTTACTCGGTCAGCTAAAAACATAAACACTGACATTCAAACACTAGAATTGGCCTATTAGTTAATAGACAACATGAAACACCATTTGTAAATTGAATTACATTCACAATATGAAGTATCCTGTATCCATAGATTACACACAGGAATTGCTATATGCAGTGTGACTAAAATATATGTACGAAACATGACCCTGTGATAATATCGTATATTAACCGAATTCTAAACTTTGATCCTGGACCAACACTACAGCTAATCCTAACGCTAACCCTAAAATCCTATTGCCACCCCTACCATATAGTTACCTATGCCCTAATATTTTTGACCAAATTAAGCAACTTTTGCAAAATGTTGTTTTTGTTGTTTGGAGATTTGCCTAATAATGAGTGTTAATGCACTGAATTTATTTTGCAAATAGTTTTATCCTCTCCTCTTTCTTCAGTTCTGGGAAAGGTTAAAAACGATTTGAGAGCTAGCTTTCTAAATGTTTTAGGTTAGTTCGAAAGATTATCATAGTAGAATTGTCCCGTTTAAAGTGATTGCACTTCAAATGCCCTTAATTTCAAAATATGACAAGAAACAGCTGAAATGTTCGAACATTAGTGTGTAGTCCCATATACACATTTCTATGTGTAGCGCATTTGACTCTCAGCAGGACTGAGTCAATTTCTTATCACTTCGGTGATTCCAAGAACTTACAGCATATACACCAATTCTTGTGTGATATAATATAGCACACAAGAATTATAATCAATCTTTCATTATAATCAACCATTATCAATTATCAATTACCATTATCAATCATTATAATCAACCTTTCCCAACCTTTCCTCAATTACTATGAGACATTTTCTTTCAAAATTCAATCTTATGACAAGAACTCAACTTTATCTTTAATTAGGCCCTAAAATATTCTGTGTTATTCATATTGTATGATTTTTCCACTTTCAGATTTTCGCATTTGGCGTTAAGGGGTCATTTTTACAAGCCGTTTTTACGATGAAAGTATTTGATCTGGATGAAAAGCGCTGATTACTATTAAAGGGATACGCCACCAGGCGGTCGTGGGCAAAGTCAGGATTGCGTAAGCCCCATTCACTCGTACACAAAGTTTGTGCGTCGAACGCGTCCGTCGGACTGCACGAAGCCGACCGAATCTCGCACGAGAGCTCGTCGAGCTCAGGCGGAGCGTGCATGTTGCGCGGCGACCAGTCTGTCCGAGGTTTGCTCCACGCGGGGCAACGGCATGAATCAGGTAATGAGTACGGTGCCCTCTCGCGGCATAAAAACGTCCACAATCTGCGGTTGAGTATCCCTTTAATACCCCCGACTAATAATAAGTTTTATAAAAAATACAGCGAAAAGAAAAAGTAAAACAAGTTGATCGAAAAACGATTCGAGATGAGATTAAGGTTTAAATCATTAATTTCGGTGGTACACCATAACACTGAAGCTCAATGTCTTTTGTGTGGAGGTTATGGCCCTGTAAAGACAAAAAAGAAGAAAAGTTTATCAGAAAAGAAGGTTTGGTATATTAGTATAAACCTTTGATCAAGAACTTGGATTAGGTAAGGAAACGTTTCTTTCATAGTACGTCACAGTCGCATACATTTACGTTAACTTTCTTGTCACTATTATTTTCAGTTCATTACCGAGATGGCGCTATACAACATTTTGAATACCGAACACCGTATTGAGTTCCGATAGATGGCGGTCGTCTGTTTCTTATTATAAAAAAAATAAACAACAAAAATTAAAGCGCTCCAGTCGTGCTAGGGTCCATTCTTCTGTGTGTTTTGTATCAGTACACGCATGTTTGAGAACAAGATGATTCCTCACTAAGAGTCTGTGAAATTAACCTTAATAATATTGGTCTTTATTCGTTCCATCTCACAAGAATCTGATTTTCAACGCCATTTAAATAAATCATTTCCCCCCACACTCATTTTCTCTCTTCTTTCTATTTCTCATTCTTTTCCTCTCTTTCCTCTCTCTTTCTCCCCCTCTTTCTATATTGCAATTTCTTTATTTATCACTGTATGTTGCTGTCTTTTGCATACTCTCTCTCTTTCTCTGTCACACCCACAAAGTCTTCCTTCTCTACCTCGCTTTCTCTCTTTCTCTGTCACACCCACAAAGTCTTCCTTCTCTACCTCGCTTTCTCTCTTTCTCTGTCACACCCACAAAGTCTTCCTTCTCTACCTCGCTTTCTCTCTTTCTCTGTCACACCCACAAAGTCTTCCTTCTCTACCTCGCTTTCTCTCTTTCTCTGTCACAACCACAAAGTCTTCCTTCTCTACCTCGCTTTCTCTCTTTCTCTGTCACACCCACAAAGTCTTCCTTCTCTACCTCGCTTTCTCTCTTTCTCTGTCACACCCACAAAGTCTTCCTTCTCTACCTCGCTTTCTCTCTTTCTCTGTCACACCCACAAAGTCTTCCTTCTCTACCTTGTCTCTCTCTCTTTCTCTGTCACACCCACAAAGTCTTCCTTCTCTACCTCGTCTCGCGCTCTTTCTCTGTCACACCCACAAAGTCTTCCTTCTCTACCTCGCTTTCTCTCTTTCTCTGTCACAACCACAAAGTCTTCCTTCTCTACCTCGCTTTCTCTCTTTCTCTGTCACAACCACAAAGTCTTCCTTCTCTACCTCGCTTTCTCTCTTTCTCTGTCACAACCACAAAGTCTTCCTTCTCTACCTCGCTTTCTCTCTTTCTCTGTCACACCCACAAAGTCTTCCTTCTCTACCTCGCTTTCTCTCTTTCTCTGTCACACCCACAAAGTCTTCCTTCTCTACCTCGCTTTCTCTCTTTCTCTGTCACACCCACAAAGTCTTCCTTCTCTACCTCGCTTTCTCTCTTTCTCTGTCACAACCACAAAGTCTTCCTTCTCTACCTCGCTTTCTCTCTTTCTCTGTCACACCCACAAAGTCTTCCTTCTCTACCTCGCTTTCTCTCTTTCTCTGTCACACCCACAAAGTCTTCCTTCTCTACCTCGCTTTCTCTCTTTCTCTGTCACACCCACAAAGTCTTCCTTCTCTACCTTGTCTCTCTCTCTTTCTCTGTCACACCCACAAAGTCTTCCTTCTCTACCTCGTCTCTCTCTCTTTCTCTGTCACACCCACAAAGTCTTCCTTCTCTACCTCGCTTTCTCTCTTTCTCTGTCACAACCACAAAGTCTTCCTTCTCTACCTCGCTTTCTCTCTTTCTCTGTCACAACCACAAAGTCTTCCTTCTCTACCTCGCTTTCTCTCTTTCTCTGTCACACCCACAAAGTCTTCCTTCTCTACCTCGTCTCTATGTTTCAAAATTGTCTCTTCCTGGGTCATTAAGTCCCTCCCCCACACACACACACACTCACACTTTCTCTCTCTCTCTCTGTCTCTCTCTGTCTTTCTTTTTCCATCTATCTTGCCATTCCCCTCACCTCTCTCTTTCTCCCTCATCTCATTAGAATATTGTTACATATTATTTTCTTTACATTTATCTTTCTATCGTTATGTCAGTATATATTTCTCACTCTTATTCTCTGCCTATCGCACACACACACGCGCGCACACACACAATCTTGTATTGCTTTACTTCCGAGGACAAGTATTGTTCCTCTATTGTTCCTCCGTCCTCGGACAGTCGACGGAATAAGGCACAAATTCATTGTTCGACGTTCGAGGACTATTGTCCGGCTTCCAAGGACCATTGTTCTCATGATTTTTTTTTGTTCTCTGTCCGAAAATGTCCTCGGACATACGGCTAAACACGCCCACACACACACACAACCACTTTTTTGTTTTTCAATAGTTTTTATTCATTTCTATATTTTTATAAAGGAACATTCGTCTTGAATGAATATAACAAATTACAAACAATAAAATCATTGAAACAAGGCATATACAGAAAATATCATTGAATGAAATCTAATCATTAAAAGAAAAGACGAACCCCCACCCCCTCCTTACCTCAAACAATGAATATCAAACTTTATAACATAATACATTCTTACTATAGACTACTTATTCCACTTTACTTCCATCTCCCCTCCCCCCTCTCATCCCCATACTTAACCCATATCACAGCACATACACACACACCCACACAACACACACAAACACAAAAGCACCCACACGCATCCACCTATTCATAATATCGTCTCCGGTTCCCCCCCCCCCCCCCCCCCCATATATATACCCATAACTGGAGGAAAATAATCGAGCATAGAATGAATGGGAGTGGGAAACCGGGAATGATCTGAAAATAATAGAAAGTACCCCAAGGTCAATCAATCCAGGTTTATATGTTCCCATTTTCGGAAAACCAACTATATTTATTTCAGAGGTAAAAGAAAAGTTGACTTGCAAAATCATGATTTATATATTGATGGTAATCTTCTTGAAAACAAAATGATGACTAAATTTCTTGGTGTGTATATTAATGAAAATTTAAAATGGAATGATCATGTAAAATACATAATTTTACCTATCTCTCGTAATGTTGGTCTGTTAACTAAGCTAAAATATTTTTTACCTACTTCTGTACTATTTACGCTGTATAATACGCTTGTCTTGCCATACATATCATATTGTAATATTATCTGGGCAACTCATAAATGTTATACAAATCCCATATTAATTCTCCAGAAAAAAGCCATCCGGGCGTGTAGTGGGGCAAGTTTTTGCTCTCACACTGACCCTCTGTTTTTTCGTCTTAAGTCCCTCAAGGTCAATGATATTAATTTCCTACAAAAAGCTCTATTCATGTTTAAGTATAACTCCAACCTTTTACCCCCAGTATTTGCAACATTATTTCAATCGAACACACAAATTCACGCATATCCTACCAGAGAATCAAAAAATGTGCATTTATTTAACCCCAGGACTGCTCTTGCACATAATTCTATTAGGCACTCTGGCCCTGATGTATGGAATTCCCTTCCTCCCGAAATAAAAAACATGACTTTAATGTACTCTTTCAAGCGAACAGCAAAAAATCACCTAATTAAGCAATATTCCCCACAATAATGATTGTGTAGTACACCCATAATATCTTGTATAATTATGTAAATAGGACCCATGACTTGGCACATTTTCACCTCTTTGGGAGGCAGATATGATATTAGTTTACAAAACGAGTTTACCACTTGATATTATGTTAATATCATTTCTGCCTCTCAAACCGGATGATTAACTCTCTATTGTTAATACAGTTGTTATTTAAAATATTTGGAAAGGTACAATTGCCTCATTTTATCCTCCTCTCTTCATCCCTATTTCTCTCTGTATCCTCTTCCCATTCTCTCTCTCATTACTTTTTTAATTATATTTTATCTCAAAGGGCTTTCATGCTGTCAAGCCTCGGCTTATTATGAAAACCCTCTTGTTTGATTTCTCTTTCTATAATCCTACTGTTAGCCTTGTAGTTTAAGATATATTAATGTCATGATGTTCCATTGTATTGTATATCGCATAATTTGTATAACGTATGCATTATTTGATGAATTGAGAAATCAAGCAGAAATAAATAAATCAAATAAATCAAATAAATGCAAGTGCAGTGTACCTGCTTTTGACGCTAGAGCTTTTTCATCCTCTATAAATTCCGAAATAATTTTTACTATCTTTTCTCTGGTTGGCAAGTTATTTTCTGACCTAGATTTAAAAATAGTATATTTCAACATAATTAACAGACTATTTACACACTTAGATCTATCAGAATTACCCGTGATTCCCAAAAATATTTCTTGCCAATTCATATTTTTCAATTCAGCTATATCAAAATGTTCAATCACAAATTTCCATATCTGTTTAACCTTTTCACACTGCAAAAATAAATGCGAATATGTCTCTGGTTCAAGTTGACAAAAGGAGCATAGGTTATCAGCTACAAAACCAAATTTCATAAACTGTTCTTTGGTATATACGACCCCGTGTACTAACATAAATTGAAATTCTCTGCATTTCCAAATCAGTGTTGAGCTTCTCGGTCTGACAAATAGTTCCCTCAATTCCTTATCCGTAAAATCAAAGTTGCTGTGACCATCCCTTATCTGTAAACTATAAGTGTCTTGCAACTCTTTGACAAAATGTTCATAAATTCTCCTAGATTTTATGCATTGAAAATTAGATTTCTGCTCAAAAATATTCAAGACTATATTACAATTTGTTAAATCAACTTGCTTAAATCTGTCTACGGCTTCAATATCCTTCCAGTTCATTGGTATAGCAGTAATTATATCGTTTATCTTAAGCAAACCGTCTCCGTTAATACCCAGGCTTTGAAAGTATTCCACCGGCTTCATATGTCCCTTATCGTAAATATCTGTTAGCTGGCATATGCCAATATCATATAAATCACTATAAAAAAAGTTTTATTTCCTATACGTATATTTCTATTATTAAATATTATTGGATTTATAACATCACTTTCAAAATTCCTGCATTTTTCCATATCCTCCCAAGCTTTCATAATTTCCAAATAAAATGGTGGACAAACCAATCTCAAATTGGACGGCTCAAAATCACATTTAAAAACAAATCTTCCACCAACTGATCACTTGATCAACAGTGATCAAAATACAATTTCCATCCTGCAGTCTTTTCTCCATATAATAAGCGCTTTAACCACATAATACGTTGTGTCTTGACAAACAGCTTGAAATTTGTCATTTTTAAGCCACCATTTGCATAATCCTGATACATTATTCAAATTCAAAAGTAATCTTTTCTACTTCAGAAAATATCCACTGAGGAACCACTATAAGTGACGAAACATAATTAAGTTTTGATAATGCATAATTTTGATCAGATGTATTTTCCCCATAAGTGTTAAATCCCGTTCTTTCCACCACACCCCCCCCCCCCCATACACACACACTCTCTCTCTCTAACACCCTTTTTTCTTTGTATTTTTTTTTAATCTTCATTGCATGTAATTGTCCGTATATAACTGTTAAACTGGACAAAATAATGAATGAATCTAAAGGTTTGCCTTCATTCTCTACATCTAAGTTTGTAGCCAGAAGGGCGTTAATATTATTGTGCGTTGAAGTTAACGCCCATGTGGCTCCCAGCAGACAATATGCTTTAATTTACAGATTGCAGAAACACACTTTGACTTTTAATTATATATAATACACAAATATCATTTCACAGCATATACATTGTAAGAGAATACTACAACGGTGGCGAATCCAGGAATCTCGAGGGGGGGGGGGGGGGGGGGGCGGAGTCTTCATTATTATCTGACAAACAAGCATGCAAGCAAAGAAAACAAACAACAAACAAATAAAACAAAACAAGTTTTAAAAATCACGTTTTCTCGGGTGACTTTTGGGATTTAAATTCGGAGGCTGAAATCGGGTGAAACTATTCCATTTATAATCGATGTCTACTTAAAAAATGCCAGTATTGCCTTTGCCTGGGGGAGGGGGAGTGGGGGTGGCAGGGGGTTCGTGCCCTCTCGAACAATGTGGATCCGCCACTGTGCAATGAAAACGAAATATACGAAGAATAAGACGAAAGAATCTTAATGGAAATTACAAACGATGCAAGTAAAGGAAAAAAAACATTCAATTCAATTCAAAACAACATCAATTTCCGTTTGATTTGTTACATACATGAGATACAAACAAAAGAAAACGTTCAAGTATATTTGAAGGAAGCTTGTGATTAGGAATGCCTGTTTACAAAAATGACAAAATATTATACAAGTCAAGTAGATATATCTGATCCGTTTTAAAGAAAAACTAAATTAGGTATGATAAATTACATGATAATATAGAATTTTGCTTTCACTATTGGATCATTTTCATATACATTAGATATTAGCTGAAACGTTTACGTACTTTCTGATGTAGAAATGAAGTCATGAAAAAAAAATCGATCTGGCATTGCCAAAAGGCTACTTCAAACTATTATCTACAATTCACGAGATTGTTTTACTTGTAAGTAGAATATTAAATTTCATTTCATTTCTCTATAGTTCAAAAGGATATAGGCCATTATTGAATTTAAAACTTAAAATGGCTCAATATTATACAGCTCTTTCCATATCCATGTTGAGACGTATACATGAGCGTGTATAATAATACCCTAGTCACACCAGACCGATAACGGACCGATCAAGAAATTACATTATCGAGAATGAATGGCATTTACAATGAACGCAGCTTATTAGAAATCCTACAAAATATGTCATTGTTATTAGCATGCAAAATAGGTACGTTCACACGTAGAGCGATAGCATCGATGCTATCGAGGTGTCGATGCTATTTTGGTGAAGACCAGATAGTGTCGAGACCAAACGCTGTCTGAACGCAGATAGTCACGAGACAGAAGCGAGTTTCCAAACTATTCTTGCAGCGAGTTTAGCAGGAGTAAATCTCAGGATCCAGCGACATAGCATCGACGCTTTGCGGTAGACCACCCACCGCGCGTGTGACTCTTTGTAATGTGAGCGCAATCGCTGCTATCTTCACTCGCTGCTATTGTAAGTATGTCTGTTTCATGTGGTGCTATAATATAATGCATTGTATGTATTCATGTGATGTACCCTCTTCCCTATTTTTTCTATTATCATTCTGTCTGATTCATCTGGTACTGTAATGTAATGTGATGTACATAGGGGTAAGTAGGCTAATGTGTATACTGTGTGGTAAGGAAGGGGGTCGGTTTTGTTGTTTGTTTGTTTTTTTTGGGGCCCTTCTTTTTATCTTTTTCTTTTTTATATATGACCAGGCAACACAAAACCACCCAAAAGTCGCACTGTGTGATTTTCAGTTAGAGCTCAATCAATGTGCTTTGGTTGGCATGCATGCATGGTCAAATTTTAGTTTGGATATTTCCTGAAAGAGTATACTTTTTTCTAAGTAATCTAAAATGTGGAGGCACCAAACAATCTAGAAGTGGTATTTTTGACAGCTTTTATCAGACTTATGTGTGTCTTCTCTGGATTTTGTTGTATTACTTTTCTTTTTCACGACCCTGAATACTTGTCTCATTTTAATCTCCCATAAATCTCCCGAGTAAGTTTTTGCATTGATACTTGTGCACTATGATAAACAGGATATGTCTATGTAGTATGCCAAGTTTTAGGACAATCTGATAATCCCTTTATAGAAATTTTCATTGAGTTCTGATCCTCCATTTGTCACCTTAGCACAACACTTTGCAAGTCAGAGTGCTTCAATAGACTGCAAACTTTAAACCCTTATTAAGAAGTAACATTATGAGGGACTGTGCATTCTTCTTTTTGTACATCGAGTTATGAACATCCAATGAGTTATATATTATTTTAAAGCTGAGAATCTGCTCTTTCAGAATCAGACCTCAACTAAAGTACGTTGTGGTCTTTAGATATTGATTTACATGTGCTTACCAGAGAACATAGTGTGCATGCATGTGTTTTATTTTGGCATAAGATCGGAGTTCAGTCAATTTTGACATGTACAAGGTTTATTTAAAATTAAGTATTATAACACATGCATTTGCTACTTGATTGTATTATCGATATTAAAAATGAATTGTTATTGTGTTATTATGTTGATTTATGAAGACAAATAAAATATTATTCAAAACAAAAGCTTCGCATCATATGACCCCTGTACACAAACTTCCGCGCGTTTGACCATGCATACCAATTATACTCGGGTCACTCTGCGTGGCGCAGTAATTATTGTTTTGGCAGCGGGTGAGCGATGAATAGTAATAATAATAAATCACCAATAATAGTCAGGAGTGGGTGATAGAAGCAAGTCGATCACAGCCTGTCTGAACGTACTGGAAATATTTTTGAAACTTACATAGCATCGATGATATGTACTACGTGTGAACATAACTAATGTTTTTGTTCCACAAAACTGCAACCCGGCAAAATGAGGAAATCACCAAGTTCATATCTTCCACTTAGCATAATAAAGCTATAAGTCTCTGGATAGAGAGCGAAAGCAGGCAACTTATTTCATTGGGGCCATTATGCAATTCGTTCTATTAAAAATACAACTCAGCGCAATGACAATTCCAAAAAATTGTGTCATAAAAATAATACTCAGTATAATGCAGATATTTGCCGTCAACCATTTGTTCAAACAATTTAACATACTAAAATTTACCGATATAAATAAACATCACAAAGCATTTGTATGTACAGATGTGCAAACAATTTATTTCCTGACGAATTTTGTAACCTCTTCCAAATAAATTGTACTATTCATAAATACGAAACCAGACACGCAAATCACATCCATCTACCCAAGCACAGAACCTTATTATTCCAACTTAACATCCGGTACTCGGGACCTAAGCTGTGGCACAATAAAATACTCCGCATCTCTTGCCAGCTTCTCAAGAAGGATAAAAAACATTTCACTTCATCTTACAAATAATATGGTTTAAGATTCTTCCCAACCCTCCATTGGGTCTATTTTCTCCGTCTCTTCTCTCTGCTTCTTCGTGAATACATCTATTCTCCGTACTCATTTTATGTTGCACCTCCATCCTTCCCCCCTTTCCCCTCTTTATCCCTCTTTTTTTTTCTCTCTCTCTCTTCCCTTTTTTCTTTTTGCCCCTCCAATTAAGCTCAGCGGACTAGGAATGTTATCTTGTCTTTTTTTTGTATGTAGTTATTTTCTTTGTATGTATTTATCATGTAATATTATGTATTATGTTATAATGGCACCCTCGCCTCAAGCTTTGGCGTGTTCTCCAACTATGTATGTACCACATGAATGTGTATTATTTTTTGTTAAAAACACATGTACATTATTTCTCTCATTTATTACTTTGTACACCTATATTGAAAAGTTGGAAATACATGTCTTGAAATTGAAATTGAATTGAATCAACAAGTTTGAATTTCCAAATGAAAAAAAATATATATATACAATGCAGGTGTTTACATGTTATGAGCGTGTGTAATGTGTACGGGTTATAACAAGTCCGAACAACTTATTTCATTGTTAAAACAATTGTTCGTCAAAAATACATATCAAAGATTGACACGTCCGAAGACGACAATTTAGTGGAATTTATTTCATTAGATTGTTATGGCATTAGTGTTATCAAAAGTGAAAATCAAGGTTTAACTATTTTTGTTTTGTTTAAAACATTTTATTTGTGAATAAATAGAAATAGATGAATATATCAAGTGTGCCTCATTGAATACCAATATTATTATTAAAATGTTTCGCACAATACATGGAAATAACCCATCTTATCGCTGTGTAAAACACCGATGTCATCAACATGGAGATACCATGAAATAATAACATCTGATTGTGACTTTGTAATGTAAAATACCAACGTCATCAATATACAAAACACAGACACATGAAATAAATCGATCCCAATGTGGTGTATTAAAATAACTATATTATCCATATAGGGATTCATTAAATAGAACTCTTGATTGTGGTTTAAAATACCAACATAATAAATATAGATTTCCCATAAACGTATAAAATACACCCCTGTGACTCTATAACGTTTAATACCAATCGAACTACAAAGTATTCATCAGCCTATGAGCTTCGTTCACTTCCGAACAGTCAACAGTTATTTGTTTCAAAATTTCAGAGTTTATTGATTTCCACCTATGTCTTTTACATTTCTTTTAACAGTACATATCAAAATTAAGAGCAAGGACAAAAATAACTATATACATAAACAAAGATATCAAAAATATAATTCAATAGACCTGGGTTTGATTAACATTGATAAAGCAATAGACCTGTTTACTAAGTGATTCAAATTTATGGATGTTTCTTTCCTGGGGACCTAGTAACGAGGTATTCCATTAACCTGTTATTAATGAATGAACTACAATACTTGGAATCCAGTTTGCATACATTACTTGTTGCTATGTCTGACAAGCCTCTGGCAAGCTTTCAGGTTGTCAAGAACAACCTTTGTTTCAAAAGTATGCATAAAATTTGAATCACTTAGTAAACAGGTTGATTGGTATGATGTAAACATTGTAAAGAAAAACATGAGTGGAGGGGTCTATTAAGAAAGCATGGCTTGTATTTCATTGATCCCTGTCGGAAAATAAATAATAATAGTTACAGTCTATGAATTAAAAGAAACATGGTAACTAAAAAAAAATTAGTGGGAAACAAGGAAAAAAAACACATAAGAAGAAGAAAAAGAAGCGGAAAGAGAAAAAACACACAATACGGACGTGAACAGTACGGGGGGGGGGGGGGGGTGGACCAAAACAAATATTATGAACAAACAATGCAGGGGGTAAAGGAGGAATCATAATAAAGAGGTATGGGCCGCAGGAATATTAACTAGAACGAGAGATGTAGAAACAGAAAGATAGAGAGAACGTAAGGGGAAAGATGCCGTCTAATATAGTTGCTGTAATCCTACAAGACAAGTATACATTTACGTTTATTGGATGTTGTAGATTTGATTGATCTTTTCAATCTATTCCCAACCTATTAGATTGAAAAAAAATATCATTCAGTTGAAAGATGAGAGTGCATCATGGTACATTATAATTCCCATCAAAGTTGTATTCTAAATCCGGCTGGTTGCTATTATTATAAAATGTAGCTACAGGTATTATATTATGAAAATAGTGGTTCCGGGAGTCGGACACATTAGTATAGTATTGCCAAAGTGTAAGAATTTATTGGAATTCATCGTCATGACTCCATTATCTATAATTTTAAAAGTTTATTCTGCTTAGTAAGTCTGATGCCCACACCATTGTCCACTTCGTGGTTGGATCCATGCTACCCGGCCTGTTTATCTTGAAATATATAATCGTGATCTCTCATTTAATTCCCCCTCTCATTCTCTCTCTCTCTCTGTGGCTGTCTCTTCCCCTCCCCTCTGAAAAAATGTTTTTACAAAGTTTTGAGAAGTGTCTTTACTTTTTAAAATTCTGATCGTCATTGTGGAACAACAACGGTACAGAATTTGAAAACACTAACATCAAATCTGTTTTTGTATCAATCACAAAACTATTTTTAACGTCAGACATTAATAATAATATCCTCCAGAAAATTTTCTGATCATTCACAGAAATGCATGTTCAAATTAAACAGCGTGATTTCAAGATCTTTTTTATTCAAGTATTGTTGTTTTTGTTGATATTTTCTTTTTTATTATTATTATTTATTATTATTTCTGCATGGTACATGGTATTGCATAGAATGATCATTATGACAAAAAAAAAATGAGAATAAGTATGCGTAACTCAATAACAGAATTAAAAGGCAAATATGATCATAATACAAGTACAATATATGGATAACGTAGTAACATGCAGAGGTATGGCAATATAAGCTAAAGCTTGAAGCATTGCAATACCTTTCCATTTTGTAAATAATACATATAAAATTAAAATAACTAATGATGACCCTAACAACAAACTTTACAGAATAACATAGAATAAAAAACCAACAAAAATATGAATAGAAAAAAAAGAAGAGTTTATTTACAAGGGAAAGAGAAGCAGAAAATAGGAATCAGAGAGATGAAGGGGCGCCCTAATGTTGACAAATAATATATCAAGTCTTCGATGAGTAAGTAATAGTAAAGTACAATACATAGAACATCGATTACAATGTAAACGTAAATAAAAGCATCCTTTGAATTATGTACCTTGGAATTCATGCATCTTTAAAAGGAGAATTTGCTTTACGGCCATTTTAAACGAATGTGGGGTTTGCAAATTACGGATATTTTGCGGAAGAGAATTCCAAATATCTGGACCGCTATGTCTGATTGATTTATGTGCTAACGCTGTGCGGGGATTGACTAAATGTATGTTTGATGCCTGCCTGGTGGGATAGGAGTGAATGGTGCTGTTATGCTGAAACATAGAAGAAAATGAGTCGGGCAAAAGTTTGGCATTAAAACGAAACATGAATAAGGCGGTTTGCAGGTAGTTTATATCATCGACCTTCAGGCACTTCAACTTAACAAATAAAGGCTTTGTGTGGTCTCGGGGACCAGAACCAGTACATATGCGAATGGCTTTCTTTTGCAGGAGAAGGATATTGTTAGTTAAAACCTTGGATGTAGCCCAAAGTACATTGCAATATGAAATGTATGGTAGTATAAGAGTATTGTATAATATCAATAAAATTCTATCAACAACAAAACATTTAACCCTGTACAATACACCTATGTTTCGAGAAATCGGGGTAGCAATGTGAGCCACATGGTCACTCCAATCAAGCTTCTGATTGATATACACACCAAGGAACTTTGTACATGTCTTTCGCTCTAACTCTATACCATCCACCTCAATATTTAATTGTTTGTTGCCTGTAGATTTCCTTCCCTGAAAATGAATAAAATTGGTTTTTCCTATATTTAGAGAGAGCAAGTTACTCCTGAACCATAATGTCAACTTTGGCAGTTCTGAGTTCAGTTTTTGTTCAAGCGTTTGGATATTACAATGTGACAAGAAGACACTTGTATCATCCGCAAATAAAGTATAATGCAAATCTGCGGAAACATCACAAATATCATTAATGTAGATGAGAAATAATAGCGGACCTAGAATAGATCCTTGGGGGACGCCACATTTTAGAAAAGTAACATCTGAATTTGTACAATTGCAATGGGTATATTGGCTTCTCATAGATAAATAATTTGAAAACCACTGTAACGCAATACCTCTTATTCCATAGTGCTCCAATTTAGAAAGAAGAATAGAGTGATCAAGTGTATCGAAGGCTTTACTGAGATCCATAAATACGCCAACAACATGCTCCCGAGCTGCTAGGGCAGTTGACACACGGTCGTAAAATTTTAACAATGCAAGGTCGGTAGAATGACATCGCCTAAATCCATATTGTTCAGAATTTAGGTACTTGTGATTATCCAAAAATTCATAGAGCCTATTATAAACAATTCTCTCTAAAATTTTAGACAAGCTAGGTAATACTGAAATAGGTCTATAATTAGAGATGAACTTTGTATCATCTTTCTTATGAATCGGGATCACTTTGGCTAGTTTGAAACTAGAAGGAAACACTCCTGTCGACAATGAGAGATTACAAATGTGTACAACTGGGGTTATAATTGAGCCAATAATCTGCTTTAACAGGGATGTGCTTAATTCATCATGGCCACATGAGTGACTATTCTTGAGCAAACATACTACATTGAAGATTTCTAGATAGTTAGCTGGCCTGAAGAAGATAGAAAATTGGGATGAATTGTGTAAATAATTCCTAAAATTGGTACCATTTGTATCTATTAACTTTGCTTGATTTGTACCAACATTAGTAAAATAGCTGTTAAATGCATTTGCAATATCTCTTGGTGAAGTAAATTCTTTTCCTTCATGAGTGAACTTTTCTGGGGTAGTAATATTTCCATGCTTACGTAATATATCTTTGACAGTTTTCCAACTAGATGACAATATTGCCCCTTGCCTGTTCAAATTGTGTGGAGTAATATGACTTACGGGAGTAGCGTATAATTGACGTCAGTCTGTTCCGATATGTCTTGTATTTGTCAATATTTTCATGCGTTGAATGCTTAATACTTCGTTTATAAAGAATATTTCTCCTTTTTATTGATTGGAGAATACCCCTGGTTATCCATGGATGATTTCCTCTTATCTTGTTTTTAGATTTCTCATATGGAAAATGTTTATTGAAAAAGTAATGAAATTTGGTCCAAAAAACGTCATAAGCTCTATCCACATTATCACAGACAAGAACATCATCCCAATCTTCTGAATGTAGATCTGTGTTCAGGCGAAAGACCCCTTCATCAGTAATTCTTCGCTTCCTTACATCTCTTTTCTTAGGAAAAACATTGGTTTTAAAACCATGAAATATGCAAAACACAGGGAGATGGTCAGATATTTCAGAATAAAACAAGCCAGACTGAAAACGGCCTTGAGATGTTTTTATAAAAATGTTATCTAGCAATGAAGATGAGTGATCACTAATCCTGGTCGGCTTATCAATCATTATACTGAATGCATTTGAATCTAAAATATTTTGGAAGCGAAGAGAGTGAGGACTTTTGCTCAGCAAATCAATATTAAAATCACCCATCACACAGACAGATTTACCAGAGGAATTGACAGTTAACATAAGAGATTCCAGATCATCAAGAAAATTAGCCACATCCGTGCTAGGTGGTCTATACACAAGACAAACTACAAAATTCTTTCCCTCAGGAAGATCAACCTCAACAGATAAACATTCAGCAGTATCTCTCGGGAATGAGAGGTCATCCCTAGGTATAAATGATAGAGAATCCGATATATACAACATTATTCCACCACCCCTGCCATTTGTCCGGTCTTTGCGAACTTCTTTGTAACCATCTAATGCAAAAAGAGGTGGAGATTTTGCGTTTAGCCAGGTTTCAGATATACCAATAATTGAGCATTTAAATTGCAATGAAGATAAAAGAATATCAAAATTTTCATAATTCTTAGAAAGACTTCGAGCATTGCAGTGCAAAAAGCTCAGATACTGAGTTTGATTTGGTTCAACTTGCTGAGGATGAAATTCACTGGGTACATAATAATTACAGTTTATATTTTGTTGCAAATTATATTCTTCTACATTCATATAAAGATTGAGGGGACAATAACAGACTTGATATAGTGGTTACAAACCACATCAAAAGGAGTAGGGCAAAATACAGACAGAGCAAAGAACATACTGATATGATAAGAGAGTAAAATGAAGCTAAACTACAATATACAATACATATGGAAAACAAGTAGGCTGTAATGAATAGTGATATTTGGATTACCACTCCGTATCCAACTTGAAATGTAGCATAACACATTAACATGTGTGAAAAATGAAGGAGAAAGAGATTGAAAGCATAAGATAGTGCCATGAGCAAAACAATTGGTTGTTTTTTAACCAAGTTTAGTGATTTCATTCAAAATTGAGAACGCGATTCTGTTCTTTGTGTACATGTATATGGTGCGTGCGCAATGTGATGTGACTATTTCGTTGTTCAGACAAAGTTCCACCTTTATTATTGTTAACCCGATGACTACTGAATTCTCTCATTCACAATAGGCTTAAAAGGATACTCAACAGCACAACGGATGCATTCAACGCACAAACTTTGTGTTATACGAGTGAATGGGGCTTACGAAATCCCGACTTTCCCCATGGCCGCCTGGTGGTGTATCTCTTTAATACAGGGGCTACCCGGTTCCAGTAGCCAATGGGTTAAATCCGTATTTGCCTCACTACGTTGTTTACAAACATAATCCAATAATACAATGTAATACATTAAGATCATCAAAATGCAATTGTTCAGTGAATGTAACATATTTAAAATATAGTGTGTGGTTCATATGATATGATAGAAGAGAAGGATTCCGTTTTCTAACTTTGGAAAAACATATAAGAGAGAAACCTCAAAGAAAACAAGCCACAGCGTTGTAAGCAAAGAGATACATGAGGTGTTTCCGTGTTGTAGAAAGTGAAATCCAGTTCAGGAAATGACGTGAACCTTTATGATGAGTCTTTGAGTTTCAAGTTCACATTCGTTCCCGATTATGTGCTTCCGTTATTGTTGAACATCCTGCTCTAGGCACTGCAATGACAGCCATGACTTTTGTTCTATCACCCTAAGCAATCTCACATTTCATTTTCGTTTATCCAAACAACAACAACAAAAACAAAACAATGATTGCGCAATATCTCATAAACAAGGCTCACAGAGAATAGCTGATTGCGCAACTTCTTTGTGAGCAGATCTTAGTACATCAAATTCAACATACTCTTCATGAAGAAGGCTCAGCTTAGGGATGGAAAAGTGATCATGTGCAATATTTTTGAAAGGAAGTTAAGGGAAACGAATTCATTGCATGTTTTTTATGTCAAAGGAAGGAGAGAGTAACTGAATTTGCGAGCAGATCTTTTCAAACAATGGGTCTGTAAAGACCATTGTAGTGCTGTAACTAAAATAGTACAAGCACAATCAAAGTATGTGACCTTTTGGAAGATGTGATTAAGGGGTGTAATTGCATTCAGGTAAATTAATTATGCTCTGTTTAAGGCCCCTGGTAGCCGGGGTGGTGGTCAGAGATTTTTGGACTTAAAAAGAGACCCCAAAATGCTGAGGACCTGTTTTTCTTTTGGTTCACAGTAACAAAATTGTTGCCTGCTCTGTTTGGCCAATGATTATAACACACTTCACCAATGCCCTTCTTGATTAGCCTGTTCTAGTCTGGGAAATAGAAAACATCTTTTAAAGCCTGGTTTGAGCATGGGATTGCGGTCAAAATTAATGTTCAATTAAATAATTGCAATATTCTTAGAATGAGCCCTTTCTTTATAAACCACCAACAAGTGTCTATATTGTCTATAATTATGCGTTATATAATTATATACTGAAATTTATAAAAGCTTCATAAGATACAATCTTAAGCAATATTCAATTAAATATAAACTCTGGTAGCAGCTCATTGTTGGGGTAGAGAGATTGCAGCTTAAAATT
Source organism: Heliocidaris erythrogramma (assembly GCA_025617745.1). Taxonomy (NCBI): domain Eukaryota; kingdom Metazoa; phylum Echinodermata; class Echinoidea; order Camarodonta; family Echinometridae; genus Heliocidaris; species Heliocidaris erythrogramma. The sequence continues at coordinate 53,386,541 of CM046863.1, read as the reverse complement.
AGGACAGTGATTTAGTCTCCGTGTTTCATTCAGTTACCTGGTCCCTCAGATAGGACTTCAGTAGTAGGTCACTTGGTTGCTTACTACTTGGATGAATTAAAAGAAGCCCTCATTAAATTGAAAATAAAATAAAAATGAAGAAAGTTACCCTGACAACTCGTTGCTGGTTTTGAAATTTCAGTGGTTATAAAAATAGCGTGTTTTACATATGTGTATACGTGTATATCATGATCCCAGCATGCCGTATTTGATTTTTACACAATGTTTATATTGAATCACTTAGACTTTCATTCGAGTTTAAGTTAAACCGGAGTTGAGAATACGGGCCAATGTGTATATGACTTGGTTTGTGTACCTCATCAGTGATGCATGCTACTCGATGGACGGTGAAATTATAAAATGAATTTAAAATCTATAAAAGATTGATATTTATATCTCATGATTCCCATAAATATTCTGATGTGACATTTGATGCAATAGAGCTTTATTGAGCTTTCAACCAATTCAAAGATTATTCTTATAGCTAGATGTAAGAAATGAATATAGTACAAATGATTTATTATGATTGCACATGTTGTTTTATGATTTGCATTTATTTATGCTTCAGATCAATTGTCATTATTTTTCCCCCTTAATATTTTCTATTTTTGCCTCAATCAGGGTGCAGTCAACGTTACCAGAGTCTTGAGTTGTTTTACGTAGTTAAGCCTGTTCAAGATATACATGTACCATTCCAAGCTTATGCATTCCAGTGGGTGTCTTTATATTATATTTAATTGTCCAAAACAGCCTCAAATATACTGGAAATCTCATTGATATCATGCTTCATGTAATGTCCGCAACACTCGTCATCCCCTTTTATTAGTTTCTTTATAATTTTACCAAAAAACATTGTAGTTTCCCTACAGATATTGTAGAATGATAAACTTGGGATCTGTACTAACCAAAATGGAGTCATAGAAACGGCTTCCCCCTCCCTCATTTTTTAAACCCCAAGTTCGCAATGAGTTGCACCCTGATTGTTGTTCTGTACTGTTATGTGGGAATCGGTTTACAATCTGGATGACATTTGAATTGTATTCTGTGATTATGGGGAATAACAAGGTGTTAAATCGGACCAGATTTATTGGACAAATACAGTTTGCCAAAATGTATCGCCAGCTGAGAGTGAGAAGGGCGTTAACTGTGTATAAAACTATACAAGATAACACCCTTTTGCAGTGTATGTGGATCATTACAATTCATTGGAACAATCGCAAATCTTCCTTCTTATAAAGATAAAGATTAGAAGGTATTGGTTACATTGTATAGATATTTACATATATTTATGTTGCTGCAGATTATTATTTCATTTTGCTACAGGGTGTATGTGGCTTCATCGATACCCATCCCCTTCCTTATTTTTTAAGGGGGTAAATAGAAACTAGAATAGGAAAATTATTCTTGACTTTTTTTTTTAAATTCACGATGAATGAAATAAATGAAAAGTTAAGAATGCAGTTGGTCTATCATTCACTAATGCAATAGCTAACAGGAAAGAAATTGCAGTATATGGATTATTCATTAGCATATATTTTCATGTCTGTGGGTTTAATACCTGTAAATGAAACATGTATATAAACACCACTCAAAGAAGATAAGACAGGTGATCTTCATAGGCTAGTAGTCTTTATATTCAGGTTCTCATTATACAGGTTTTCAATGAGAAACACAGTTCAATGAAATCTTTAAAAATATGGTCGTTCTATACAGGTGGTCACTAAAGCATTTATCATTCTATTATTCTTAAGAATTTGTAAAAGAAAAAGTACAATGTTCTATTGCATTTGATCATTTCCTTCCATAAGTTGGACTGATTGTTCCTTCTTCAAAGTTATTAGCAATTCTGGACATGTTATTTCTCAATGTTTTTATATTGAATCGTCAATTTTCTGCAATTCCAATCATTTTCTATGTACATCATTTCTACCGTCAGCATTCATTTTTTTTCATGGTTAATATTGTAAAATGCCTTGTTCACATATGACATGTTAAACCACCTAAAAAAAGTGTTCCGGCAAAATTGAATGACACGAGCACAGTGCACGTACATTTGTGTATCTTGTAACGCACAGGTACAAAGCCCGGCTCACGCGAGATGTTATTTCGATTGTGTCATTACCTCCCGCTAATCAACCCTTTGAAGGCAATTTACCCATATATACACCAGTTATTAAAATTATTGTTCGCACTGTATATTTTACAATCACTTTTTAAACGACATCCCTCTTTCATGACGCACAAAATACCGTACCAGTTACTGACGAGGTCCTAACGTCAACATATATGATGCCTCGTGTAAGCCATGCTTAATTAAGAACACCTAGAAGCCTGAGTTGCACACAGCTACGTTCTTTTTCACCCTCCCTCACCATGTTTTACACATAACAAAGTTTGATATTGCCGTTCTTTTAGTAAAGGTGGTGTACTGATTCATGTGTAAGCAAGGCATTAGGAGATACCGGGGACCTCCCTGGATCTACATGTTGTGATGTATACTTTGTGCCTTGATGATAATATGTGTACATGTACATTGTTAATTTGACCCGGTCATAAAAGTAGAGTTGAATTTAACTTTTAGGAATGGAAAATTGTAATTATAATTATAGTATGGGACCCCATGGAAGAACAGATCTATCTTGAAGATAGAACTGAAATGGGCTATCCTCCGTTTCATACTCTACATGTATGTTGCAATTCATTCACTGTAACATTGCGATTTATATGTATTTTGAATTGTCACTTGTGTTTTTTTATTGTTGATACGGAAATAAAAACAAACAAACAAACAAATATGAAGGGGCTATGCCTTGTAATCTGTCAAATTTTGTTATGAAAATCGAAGGGAAAACCAAAAGCCTTGACAAATCTTTAGTTTTGGGACATTAATTTTCATGATTTTTTTTTTTCTTACGAATGGAAAGAAACCTATTCATAAATACCTCTACAGTCATCAATATCAGAGCAATCAAGTCCGATATATTTCTAACCTGTAATTCCAAAAGATGAATAGTTCCTTTAATATGTGAATCTCATCAAGATCAGGTCCGGATATAGATTATTTTTAAATAATTTGGAATGAACTGTCATTAATTTGTCTCACCTTTAAAAAAAGAAAGAAATAACTGAAGTGGAAAATTCATGTTGATTTTCTGTAATGAAACAGATACTGTTGATACTGTGAATGTATAACCCATGATAACAAATGTCTTATATTTATTGAATTTAAATGATTTTAAAGAACTCGTAATAATTATTGTCACTACCTTTTTCGCTAATTTTTGACATAACCTTAAATCTAAAATAAAAAAACCCAGGTTTTTCCTGTATTGCGTGAATTTCAAGATCAGGTTTTGTTACAGATTATTGTAAATTCTTCTCCTGTTCATAAAGTTATTCAAATTTATGGATGTTTCTTTCCTGGGGACCTAGTAACAAGGCATTCCATTAACCTGTTATTAATGAATGAACTACAATACTTGGAATCCAGTTTGCATACATTACTGGCTGCTATGGCTGACAAGACTTTGACAAGCTTTCATGTTGTCAAGAACAACCTTTGTTTTAAAAGTATGCATAAAATTTGAATATATTTGTGAAAAAGGTCTGTTAAACATCATTGAGGCATTTGATATTAGACAAGATAAGAGTTATCTTAGATTTAAATTTTAATTCATTTCTATTTTACTTCATTCATTCAGTTGAATCACAGAATTTATTGTAATTCAATGCGAGAAATATTTTGTCATAAAGCGAATGGAATATCTGAGAGCGAATAAGTGTATTGGATAATGCATGTTAATAGAGAGTGCAAACCATATATTGTTATTCTGAGATTTAAAGAAAATGTCCCCTAAATATTAATGTACAGAATAATTACAATGCACTAAGAGGCAATATTGTACTGACAAGTGATAAAATAATTCTCTGGATTTTTCCTCAAACATAAACAAATATGTAGAGTGTGAAAAGTGTATGTCCTATATGATTCACGAAAAAGAAACGTGTATTATGAATCTATTCTTTCCAAAATATGAAATAAATGAAATATGTATAAAATATGAATTGTTGAGTCTGTTTCATTAACAAGTTGTCTTTATATTGGCTTTTAGGTATAATGAGTGTGTTTGAATATATTTCAGAGAGGGACAGGGTTGGAAAAAAATATGATTAAAAAAAAGGATATATTATATGTTGCTCCTATAGAAAGGAGACAGATTGTTTTTGCATCAGACATTATTTAGAATTCAAAAACTCTGACTTGGATTAAGATTTAGCCCCCCACCCCCCCCCCCCCCAAAAAAAATTCAACAAATACAAAAAAATACAAGAGCAAAAATCAAAACAACAAAAACAAAACAACAAAGACCAACAAACAACAATCAATGATTTTTTTAATATATATGTATTTTTGGTCTCATCAAGAAACTCGACAACAAAAATCTTGAGTATTTCTTGGTATTTCATTTAAAGTAGTGATTTAAAAAAAAATAAGGCAATCTAATCTAATGTAATCACAACAATAGTCCTCATATACTGTAATTGCAACAATAATTCATGTACATTGTAATCACAACAGTAAACATACATTGTAATTAAAATAGTTCATATTATGACTCTTAAAAATGTGCATTTCCTGTCCTCTTCAGTGTACTATCAATTGTTTATTCATGTCAAGTATATACAACCATGATAGAAAGTCGGAATAGAATTCGACATTAGAAAAGAACAATTCCCTTTTCCCCTTCTTTTCAAAACCTAAAGGGGAAATCACATGTACATGTATGAGCGACATCCTTTTTCCTAAAATGAGCGAAAAATATAAAAACGCACAAATGTAGGCCGACTTAAAACAATCATCCGTCTAATTAGCAGCTGAAGAAAGTATGCCTAGTACTGTCAGGAGTTTTAAAATGAACTAATTTTTTTCACATCCATGCATATTTTGATGATGGGCGACCGAGTGAAGACCCAGGGTGCCCCCTCCCTAGACACACAACCAACACCCCTCCCTCCAGGGATGTTGGTTTCTATACGTCATTACATGTATGGCACTGATCTCTTTCCGTAGAGATCAGTGATTTTTGTTTTGAATAAGTGATGTATAATGGTTGTTGAGTGGTCGAGCGCCATCTAGTGACAATTTATCTGTATACCTTTGCATTACTTTGATTTTGCATACAGCAGCCAGTATAAACACTGTATAATAGAATATTGTCAAAGAAATAAACATCCCCCGACAATGTGATGTGTGTGTGTGTGTGTGTGTGAGAGAGAGAGAGAAGAGGGAGAGATAGGAAGAGACAAGGAGAGAGAGACTTGGGGGGGGGGGGGAACTAACTTTCTTTTTCTCTCTGTCGGGGAGACTCACTTTCTCTTTCTCTCTCCTCTCCGATCTCTTGGACACCGCCCCTTCCTTTTTCTCGACCCCCTTCCCCTCTCTCTTTCTAAAAATCGCCCTTCTCATTCTCTACTCTGATCTATCTTACCTCTCCTTCTCTCTCTCCCATTACTCCCCCATCTCTTTATTCTGTCTTAATTTGTTTCTGTCCCCACTTCCAGTCTCTGTAATCTCTCCATCTCTGTCTTGATAAATCTCTCTCTCCCTCTTCAATATTATTCCATCTCTATTTGTTGCTTCTATTCCCACTCTGAGTTCCATTTGTATTATTCTCTCGTCTCTATCTTGATAGAGCTCTCTCTATGTCTCTCTGCTCTTTCTCTCCGTATACTTTCCGCTCTACGCCCCCCACCCCCGTCTCTCTATCTGCATTATACTCTGAACTCCATTGTCCGTCTCTCTCTGTCTGTCTGTCTGTCTGTATCTCTCTCTGTCCGTCTCTCTTTCTCTCTGTAATTTTCCAAGAGTTCACACAGTGATCTTCTCACAGTGATAATCGGGAGGGGGGGGGGGGGGAGGAGAAAACAAATATTTCAAATATTGAATTCATTGCTTCGTAAAATGCCGTCATTTTTCATTTAGTTTCACATTATTTATTTCATTTCTTTCTTGATTTCATTTGTTTCCACGATCGTTTGACATAATTATTTACATGAGAAAGCAAAGTATAAATATATACAAATGCCATAATACAAAGGATAATACATAATATGTACATAAAAACTTAGCTTAGAATTATCAAACTGTGTTAATTGGATGACAGCAAATAAGCTTAGCTTACATATTGGTAAAACCGAAAGTATTTTGTTTTGTTCGCGGGTAGGCTGAAGTATACTGATGATTTCAATATAAGTTATAACAATCAACTCATTAAGAGACAGGATTCTGTGAAGTATTTAGGACTAAATATAGCTAGTGATCTTTCTTGCTCAAGTTTGGTTGACAGTATTGTCAAAAAAGCTAATGCTCGTCTAAAATTCTTGTATCGTTATCAAAATTGCATGAACTTAAAATCAAGACGCATTTTAAGTTTTTCCTTAATACAATGTTTATTTGATTATGCTAATGCGGCATGGTACTGCAGTCTAGGCAAGGTGGATCAAAACAAGTTAAAAATAATTCAAAATAAGATTGTAAGATTTATCAATCACTTACCACCAAGAACACACATTGGGAAGAGTGAACTTGAAACAGCTGGTCTTCTTCATGTAAACCTTAGATCACAACAACTTTAATTCACCATGTACATAAGATTTTTTACTCTAATGCAGATCACTATATTTCAAATAATTTTACTCGCTCTTCAAGTGTTCATGGGCATGACACTAGAAATAGTCAATTTAATTTCGTAGTGCCTACTCTCTAAATTTGAAAGACTTAAAATTTAAATCTTAATTGAGACTTAAAATAATCTAAGTCTTTAAGACTTATTTTCCACGTTCTTTGATTAAATTTTTCTCTCGAGACCGCGAACAAAATCTCCTGTTTAAATCTTTTAAGGAGATTTAAACTTTAAGCCAATCAGATTTACGATAATGCAACACGTGATCGAACACAAATTTTTTTCAAGCCTAGCCAGCCAAGTGCGCGATGATCGACATCTTTCTTTTTGCGGTTGTGTGAATCTTTTTCGAAGATGGAAGAATTCTTATCCAAAAACAGGATTGATCAAGAGGTCATTGTCAACTTGAAAGGTATGTTGTTAGTAAGTGTACATTAAAGCACATTTTGAGCAGATTTTATTGTAACAATATTACATATTTTGTTGTAAATTAGCGTTGGATTAGCACATATCGGCCGTACACAGTGCGTGTAGTCAGTTGTATCAAGGTAACTCTACACAGCGCTGTCGCGAAAGCTTCGCGACAGCGCTGTGTGCTGTGATATGAGGGGGGGGGGGGGGGGGGGGGGGGTTCCAAAAGCTACGCACCTTGTTGTCCACGGCTTCGTCGTCTTCAAATTCATTATTTGAGTACATTTTTTTTACTTCACTTGACGCTACATATTCTGAAGATCATTTTGTTGTCGCCAAAAAGACGGCATAAAAATTATAACTGGAGTTCGAAGCGAAATCGAGGCCTAAGTTAGGCCGGCTAGGGCCTACTAGGCCTAAAGTTAGACCGAAATTTTCTGTCTCTCATTCGTTAGCCTCTTATTTGGATAGGGTCGGCCCTTCACTTAGAGACAGAAACGCTCCATTCACTCGCCTGTGCAAACTCACTGTCTGCCGAGAGACAGTAGGCATGTCGTTGTTAAAATGAGGATATTAGGAGTTTTAAAAATATTTGTGTAAATTAAATAGATTAGGCCTAGGCTCTATACTTAAAACGAACATGTTCAACTTACCAATTTCATTGTTTTATTCCTTTTAATGCTCCTTTTTCAGGTAATTCAGGGTCCAAGTTGTTCTCGGTTTGAAAATCTTACGCTGCATTCAAACTGTATAGTGTGTAAGTCAATGTGTATTCGGTTTGCACAGGCGAGTGAATGGAGCGTTTCTGTCTCTAAGTGAAGAGCTAACGAACTAGAGACAGAATTTTGGCTTCACAACGTATTTGCAGATAATATCTCAACTTAAACATTGTGCGTTAAATCACAACATTCAACAATGCATCATTTTTATGCAACAGTTTCGCAAATAGCATACAGATCTAGATATAGACTTCTCTAGATCTAGAGTCTACATGTAGATCTAGACTCAGTCTATAGAGTATAGGCCTAGATTCTCTATTAGTAATTACTCTAATAAGAAAAGAACATTAAGAGAATCTAGATTTAGACTCTGATACTATAGACTCTAGATCTAGGTCTAGAATCTAGTGATTTAATTTTAGCAAATTGCTTGTACTAGATTTATGATTCTAGATCGATCTAACGTTAGACCTAGATCTAGGGTCTACACAGCTTTGTGAAAAAATGCATAGACAGACGTTTTTATCCACTACGAAGGCATTTTTAAAAAAAAAATCACAAAATTTGGTGTTGCAATATATGCAAATGACATGCTTCAACTTGTGATTCCAAATCGCAGCAATGCATACTTTTTGCGCAATTTGTTATTCACTGCGAAATTCAGAAAAATAAAACTAAAATGAAATGAAATGAAATGAAATTGAGAAGAAAAAAAAAATAAAATAAAAGTAAAATCTAAATGAAACCAAATAAAAGCAATGTAAAATAAAACGAAATAATAAAATAAATAAAAGAACTAATAAAAAATAAACTTCTGTTAGCCAATGACGTGTCCAGGTGTAGAGGTCAGTGGTACAAATGCAGTGTTTTTGCAGGCAGGGCCAACGCAGTGTGTATGTTGTTTTTGTGCTTTAAAAACTAGCGTTTGAGTAGTAAATTTTGTAGTAAGATGTGTGGTGAGAGTATATGGAAATTGTTTTATACTGGCTTAATTTTCAATGCATGTTCCAGGTTCAAAATCATGAGTGGTGAATGGGTTTTTCAGGCTTGCCAGGGATATTCCACTATTTATTCAGAGTCTTAAGATACATGTACTGTGCAATAAAAAAGAAAATGGGGAAAATTAAAAGTGCAATTAAAAGCATACTGACAAACACGTTTTACTAAATTCTTATGGCACAACTTGCTTCTTCCACCCACCTAGTACCTCCAACATTGATACACCATGTGACACTGCCATAAAATAAATTCAATTTTACTTTGACAAATAGTCTTACATGTAAGTGCGTTACTTTGCATTATTGTCCAGAAATCCAGCCTGGCATACTTGTCACAGACACCACAAGGCCTGGCGCTTGTAAAGCATGTGGACGAAGGTGGGATATTGTCAGTCCTTCAGAGGCAGCTATATGGTGCGGCCGAGTGTTTCTTATCTGGCAGAGAAATGTGGCGACTTGTAAGTATGATATTGTAAGAGTAGCAATAATTGTAACAACAAATTCTTTGGGGGGGGGGGGGTAGGCGTACTTTGACGTCAAGTCTTTTGGTGTGTTTGGAGTCATGGGCGTCAATCCTCACAGGAATTCTATTCAAGTGGGGGGGGGGGGGGGACACCCTATTGTTGCATCCAGATGTGTATTGACGCCCATGTTTGGAGTAGATAACATAATCATTACAAACCTAAATACTGCACCTCGAAAATATTGGTATGATGCATGTTACAATATTTTTTCATGTGTGCTCGTGCAAAATTAAGGAGTTGTACCGTGACGTAGCTGTGGGTGGATGTGTGTGTGTGTGTGTGTGTGTGTGGAGGGTCTAGATGGGAAAGTTTGATCTTATTCTTTAAAAAAAACAGCAGAAAATTTGGTTAGGGGGGGGGTGCAGGTGATCAGCAGGAAGAACAAATAAAAAATGCACAAATTAAAATTTGAAATTACGGATTGGGAAAGATTTTATACATTGCCTGTGATGACTGGTTGAGCTGGCTACACTGCTCATACACTGCTCATACACTGCACATTCCCTAATATTGTATGTTTATGTTTTTTTGCATGTAATAACTTCAGGTATCCAGGAACTGACAAAAAAACTGCACTTGCCAAGGGGATTGTACAAACTTGGCCTGCAATAAAAGATGCAACACCAGAGTTACAGGGCCATGTAAGTACAGAAGATTATATAAAAGATTCACCTCAAAAAAAGTTGCAGATCCAATAAGTGCGCTGCGTTTTGTGTGTGGTATGGGTTAATTGGCAATGAATTTGTTCATTAAGTGAACATGGTGAAGAGTCCTGTATCTGCAAGTTTTGGAAGTGAATTTTCTAATAAACTAATTTTCTTATTACGATAGACAAAAATACAGCAATTTAACATTTATTTGTGTGCTTTGTATTCCCTATGTTAAATGGAAGAGTCCCACAAAAAATACTTTCCTATGTCATCAAGATTCTTTGAATTCTATTGGTCAACCTCATCCACCGTCAGCTAGGTTAAGGCATAGGCCATCGTCGATGTGAATTTAAGCAGTCTTTGGTCTGGACGGATTACGGATGTTCACTATTTTGGACTTGCTATATTCTATACAATAACGATCACTGGATATCATTGATATAAGTGAAAATAAATACAAAAAATGCAAAGTAGTCTATGTCCATAAATTTTATTTGACGTTTGCAATGAAAAACTTAATATTTTACCAAATATTAACATTTCTTGAGAAAAACTTGATTTGGGAGTTTGTGTTTCCATAAACCTATTAATTGCCATTTTTGTGAAAAAATGGTATGATTTGGACCTATACCCTCATGAAACATGCCATATAGCAGCGTATGCTGTGCTCACTTATTTTGGGTGATTAGAAGATAAGATTTACTGTCACATACCTGAAAATAAGATTTTTGTCATTTTCTGTAATTGAAATGTGTAGAAAATTGTGAGGGTATGACATCATCACCTCACTCATTTGAATATTCATACGGACTGTTCAACAAATGTTTTCCGAAAATATGGGAAAGTTCAAAATGTCATAACTTCCTTATTTCTTAACCGATTTTCATCATTTTTTCACCACTTTTTCTGGAAATTTTTTCTGTTCTTAGATTTATGTAAATTTTGGTCCGGATTTCCCCTTTAAGGCAATTTATGCTTCATACATAATTATTTTACACAGTTCAGGAAAACAATTTGTGCTCAAGGAGGTGGTATTGTATGACATATCGCCTGTTCAACTTTATTTGTGTTATCCTTTTTCAGGTTGGAACTGATGTGGAAGCTGCAGTACAGGGCAAAGAGTCCATATATCAGCAGCCGTTTTTGTTAAGCCTGGGGGAAGAGATGAAGCCAAGTCAGTACTTGTAGGTTGTGGACAAAATTGCAATCCCAGCAGCATCATTGATATGGTATTCAAGTCCCACATGGCTTTTAAAGTAGAGTATGCTACCCCCATTGATGCCGTTTTACACTTTCATGGCTGCATTTGTCTATGAGGTCTTGCCGCCATCCCAGGTGGCAGCTAGTATTGCAGCAAAGTTTGCAGCAAACATAAGAAATATGGAAGAGATCTGAAACTAAGCATTGCAGACAAGGGTAAACTGTATCCTTGGAATGTGCTGGACATGTTAAAATACATTTCAGTTTAGTTGGACCATAAGATTTAGGCCATGTACCTTCCTGATAAAATACAGTACATTTCATTATAATATACGTGTAGATGGAGATACAAAGCAGCTAATATGAAAGTGTACTTTATCGGCTTTGTGTGCTTTTTATGCCTCTGCCACCGAAGGAGGAGCCAGAGGCATCATGTGTTTGGGTTGTCCGTCCGTCCCGCTTTCTGATTTTTTAAATTTGACTTCTTGGACCCCTAGATTCTCACATTTTTCTGAGGATATAGAGGTGTCGTGGTCTAGTGGATACGTCACCGGACTGTGGCTCACATGGTTCGCGGTTCGAATCCCGCCACAGCGCTAATGTCCTTTGGCAAGACATTCATCTACATTTGCCACTTTCCACCCAGGTGAAGTAAATGGGTACCCGGTAATAAGAAATTCCTTGAATGCTTTAGCGCCTATCATGGCAGCTCGGCTAAAGCCGGGGTAATAATGTGATACTTTGTATTAAGCGCAGTAGAGTATATTCATATAGTAGCTGCGCTATATAAATGGAACGTATTATTATTATATTATTCTGGGGCATACTTATGATCTAATCGTGAATGCAGGGGAAAACATTTGACAAAACCTATGGATCTCTCATTCTCAAAATTCTGTCGGTATAGTGAGCCCAAATAATGCAAAAATTAAAACAAAAAAAATATTTTTATTTGACACACTGGTTGTGTTGGTTTTTTTCCAATTTTTGCTGTGTTTACATTGTTCTTGGGACACTTGAACACATTGTTTTGTGATAATATATATATCACTAAAATGTGGCAGTAAATTTAATTGAAATGGATGCATTGTAAAGTTATTGTGAATGTATAATGTCCTAGTGGTAGTATTAGGCTAAAAAAAAATACCATGTCTCAAAGCTTGTGAGAATTTAGATCTGACGCGGAATGCGATTTTTTTTTTTTTTTTTTTTTTTACCCTTAAAATTTCAACTGAGTTCCGCCTCCACACACATCTGTAACCAAAAATGACTGAAAAGCTTTAATTTTTGTAAGTTTGGAAACCACATAGCATTTCACAGGTTGTTTGACCTCCCACTGCTTCAATTCCTTCAAAACAGCAAACTTTCTTTTTTTTTCAGAGTAAAAATGGAAAAAAAAAACAATAGGGAAAAAATGAAAGTCTGACTTTTGCAGAATCAAATGCGCGCTGCAGCTTTGAGAGCTATAATTTTTTTTAGCCTTATAGCATGTATTTTGATATTTAAGATCCATAATTTTTAGTATCCCTCAAAAAACATGTTGACTGTGGATGCTTATTATATTAGCTCACCTGAGCAAAATGCTCAAGTGAGCTTATGCGATCACTCACCGTCCGTCGTGCGTCGTCCGTAGCCTTTTCACATTTTTGGTTTCTTCTCAAAAACGCAGTGCCGGCTTTTTAATGAAACTTTGAATGAGTATTCCTTAGGTAATGGGGGCCTAAAGTTGGTCAAGGGGGCCTAGGGGCAGCCCCCAAAATGCCCTAGAGGTCCTAATATGTTAATAATCTCAAGAACACCTGACTGGGTTTGGCTAAATTTGACAAGAGTCATCCTGAGACAAGGATAATTTACAACTGATAAAATGCGGTCCCTATCTGGAAAGGGGTCGTGGGGTAGCCCCCTAAAAGGCTAAAAATGTTCTCCAAAAATTAATTGCTTCATTTCATCAAAACCTGACACAAATTATTCTCAAGCAGTGGAGACCAAAATTTGTAACAATTGGGAACCCATGTGGCATGGGGGTAGCCCCCCCCAAAAAAAAAAAAGAAGAAGAGGACCCCCCAAGGGCAAATTTTTCATATTTCGATCTGTTTCTCAAATATTGATTGCTGCATTTCATCCAAAGCTGAAACAACTTATTCTCAAGCAATGTGGACCCAAATTTCTTATAATAGGGAACGCATCTGACCAAAAAAGTGCATCAGGGGCAAAAAAAATTTTCTTCTGGATTTTAACTTAACAGGAATCATCCTTAGGCAAGGATAATCTAACATAGTTATTATTGGGTAGTCATTTGATGAGGGGTCATGGAGGACCCCCCCCCCCCCTAATAACATGGGGCCGTACATGTATTTCCCTCTTTCCCTCCCAAATGATTATATCCTCAGGTGAGCGCAAGGTCTGCAGACCTCTTGTGTTATGGTGCAGTTGACCAACCGACTATATCTGCCGGCAACTCAAGTAGCTCTGCAGGCTAAACACAAATCGCATTCACTTAAAACTTATAATAGTATAGTGTGGAGTACCTAACTCCCTAGATGACCACATTATAAATTAGTCAACGTTAGCGAGTTGCACAATAGAAATGAATAAATAGTGTGTAATGTATACATGTGCCACCTGCATTTAGGGGAAAATATTGTAGAATGTTTGTAACTGATAGATTACTAATGCTGTAGCTGTTGATTCCAGCGAAAAGTGTACAAAGCATGATTTTTTATTTGAAAAATGCCTGAATTGTTTGTTTTTTCCTTTACCCATTGAATGTATATACAGCTAAACCACTGCTTTCAAGAAATAAGGGTTTTTCCCCCCCAAAATAGATAAAATTTCATGTTCTCTACATCATGAGTTCACAGGATGGCGTCTATATGAAGCGTCTATCAAGGCACATAACTGCAACACAAAAGTGAGAGCCAGATGATTACTGTTTTTCAGATAAGTCGGATCGACATTGCCGTGTATGCACTTTTCGTTGGGATCAACCATACACCGGTCTCTATTTCTGCATTTGACACTTATAATTATTATGATATTATGTTTGAATGTCATTTAATGTGTTTGTTATGGAGCTGCAATCAAATAAATTAATGTTTGCCTGAATAAATTGCATATTTTGAGTCTATGTTGTTGTTTTTCTCCAGTCCCACTTCCTCTGAAAATTTAAATCTCCAAAAGATTTATCTGTTAATAAACCTTAAAAGATTTAAAGGTAAAACTGAAAAGATTTAAATTTTAAATCTTAAAGACTTATATTTTAAGTCTTTTGTGGTTTTAAAATTTTAAGTCTTAATAAAGACTTATTTTAAATCCCAAAGGTTTCGTCACTAATATCAGTCTCTGTTAGATTTAAAAGTAAGTCTTTAAGATTTACATATAAGACTTTCAAATTTAGAGAG